>JACATO010000310.1:1197500-1260000 GCA_018389105.1 Nautilus pompilius | reverse complement strand
TTTACTAACTTAATTAATTCCTCCGAAAATTCTAGACGTATTAGACACGGTTAACGTGACACTGGCAAGAATCCTCAAACGTTCTCAGAATCTGTACTCGAAATTAATACTGCCAGCAGCTCAGATAATCCAGCACCCACCACCAGGTAGTCATTGTTTTGCATCGCTGCGAGTTAACAATCAGCTTGGATTTTGCACTACAGGTGCTTTGATCGTCCCTGACGTGCGGTTTATCTAAGAACCGAAATCCAGAGTTTTAATATCACAGCAGTGAGCCGGGAAGACTAATCTTTGAAACCAGCTTATAAACAATATCGCGAGGTAAGCCAGCCTGATTTCAAAGCTAAGTATATAACGCTAGCCTCTATCAATAAGGAAACCATTTAAAGTCACTTCTGCAAACCAGTTTTGCGAGAAATATCCATAGGCGTTAACAATACAGCCAGATCACGTGTCCTTTTTTTAATATGTATGTATATATAAAGGGACGGCAGAAAATGACTGCGCTTGATGACAGCTCCGGATATTAAAACTGTCTATGAAAATGACGATAACGTTTGTTCAGGAGATAAAAGTGCGCTTCAAGACCGACACGAACGTTTTCCAGTCTGTTTTAATTTCGCTGGAGATGATGTTTCCCGGTGGAATGCAGTGATTAAAGTTAACTGATGAGGGCTGCACTGGCCACTCGATGTCGACGTCTAAAATGCTGGCAGCGGAAATAATCTGACGTCGACACAAAGGCAGCCCACTATTTTCAGTTTTGCGTTCGTGTTTAATTCCTGCTTGTAGAAGTTGAACAAAAAATCGCGTATTACCATTTATGCCTAAAAGGTGGTAATCACGTTTATTTTCCAACAACAATAAAGGGTTAAGCTACATTTATTATTGATTTATTTGGAATTATCCGTAATCATTTGAAGTTTGTTTTTTTTCCCAGAAATGCACGTATCGAATGTCTTTAAAATTTCTAATTTTGTAGAACAAAAAAAAAAAAAAAAAGTGGGGAACTTTCGTAATTTTTCTTTTTGACATTTTACTAGAAATTTAATCCACTCGAAGTTTTTATTTCCCAAGTGACGTCATAAATGCACGAAATTTAATCCCCTCGAATTCACTTGTCAATATGACGTCGTAAATGCACGAAATTTAATCCCCTTGAAGTTTTTATTTACATAGTGACGTCATAAATGCATGAAATTTAATCCCTTTGAATTCACTTGTCAATATGACGTCATAAATGCACGAAATTTAATCCCCTCGAATTCTCTTGTCAATATGACGTCATAAATGCACGAAATTTAATCCCTTTGAATTCTCTTGTCAATATGACGTCATAAATGCACGAAATTTAATCCCTTTGAATTCTCTTGTCAATATGACGTCATAAATGCACGAAATTTAATCCCCTCGAATTCACTTGTCAATATGACGTCATAAATGCACGAAATTTAATCCCTTTGAATTCTCTTGTCAATATGACGTCATAAATGCACGAAATTTAATCCCCTCGAATTCACTTGTCAATATGACGTCATAAATGCACGAAATTTAATCCCCTCGAATTCCCTTGCCAATATGACGTCATAAATGCACGAAATTTAATCCCCTCGAATTCTCTTGTCAATATGACGTCGTAAATGCACGAAATTTAATCCCTCGAAGTTTTTCTTTACATAGTGACGTCATAAATGCACGAAATTTAATTCCCTGGAATTCCCTTGTCAATATGACGTCGTAAAACCACTACATTCTAAACGCCACGAATACAAATTCGATTTTTACAAAAATAAAACTTTGAATACAAAAATATGCATATTCATATATCTCTGCTATATCTGGTATATATTACCTTAAATATACTCGGTGTGGATAGTGTTTATCTTTTTTTGTTGTTGCTCTATCTGTGATGCAGAGAGGTGTTGGTTCCATCTGATCGTTTTCGCTCCAGAGCTGATGAAGGGAAGTAGGATCTCGTGGCTTCGCCGCGTTCTCAATCACACGTCCGGTTTTTAATAAGTATTTCTGCGTCCGACCATTGACAGCTTTCCCACCGACGCTCCGCAGTATCCCTCGTATAGCTGTATTATTGGCAGCCCACTTCCTTGTAAGAGATGGGACCTAACCCGCAGCCATGTCCGAAAGGTCAGCATCATCCCGGAATTTTCTAATTCCGCTCGAATTGGATAAACCCGTGAGGCGGTGAGTTAACGCCTTTCCAGTACTTAATTGGGAAATGAACGAGACCGGGGAAATGTGCCAGCTTCAAGTCTGACGTGCAGACACGTGATTTCCTGAAAAGGCTTGTCTACTAACCCCGACGACGTGTGCGCGGTCGTGGGTGGGTACGGCGTCAGCAGGGTTGAAAGATAGACTTTGCTATTCCCTGAGTGGTGCAAAGCGGTTAGATTCCATAATGACGCCAAGATATCGCCATAAAAACAAGTTTGTTTTCCTGTTGTGCTTCCTTTTCTATTTACAATGAGCACCGACTGACTGGACGCCCTAATTCGCCATAGCTCGGCGTGCGCGTAGTTTATAGGACATATATAGATTTTGTTGCTGTTGATTTGTGATAAGAATGAATCAGCCAGGAGCTGTTTGTTTACTTATTCGCTTAGATACTTACGCGTGCGTCTTAAAGGATTTCTTTGGTATCTCCGAGTATTCTTCCGCGTGACTAACTTAGAAAAGAGGCGCTACTTTGACAGCGTCTACTCAGTTCTCTTCCCGTCCCAAACGAATGGCGGGGCTTCCTCTTTCTCAAGCAGTAAGCAGGGCGCGTTGCTTTGCCTCTAAGCCCTTCTGCCTCTACACTAATGCATTAAAATAATAATAAAAGTAGATAAGCGTCAGCCTATTTCAAATGTCTTCTTTCTTTGAAGTGAGAAGCCATATTTGAAAAATATCTACAGATGCTGATGGACCACAAATTTAGAACGATTTTCGGGTGAGTTCGTGTTTTTGTCCCGGCCGAGAATTATAAAACGTGCAATAAATAGTAACGGTCATTTATAATTTAAATGATTTTGCTTGTTTTGCTTGGTGTTCATCCAAAAGAAAGGAAGAAACATTCAACAAGTAGAGGAACCTTTATGGCGATATATTGGTGTGTGCCACACGTACGCCACCTGTCGGGCAGGTTATTGGTTCCTCGTCTCTAATTGAGTGGTTCGGTTTGTTCACATCGCCTTCCCGCCCCTTTTTTATGGAAGAATAAAGCCTGCAAGTAAAAGGGAAATACAGATAAAGGCTTTAATTTACAGTGCGAGAAGTGGTTGGAAATCTAGAACATCTATGGCTGAGTGGAGGAATAGTAAAACGATGAGAGGACGAGACAGAAACTAATAGTTTCTTGTTCTTCTTTGTTTTGGAACTACATCTTCAACATATTTTCTGAGCCAATCACGAAGCAGGTATTACATACGTTGTTGGCAAGAAGCGAAAAATTAGTGAGAGGTAAACTGTCTTCCCCAATGCTCGTCAATGACAGAGTATATTTATATTTCCTATGCAAACTTCGAACGAACTTTTATTTGACTTTCTTTGTTACAACTCGACGCTAGGATCAGAACGTCGTCGTCCCAGGAATGAATCTTTACTTATAGAATCCAAGGAATCTATTTATCACAGTGCTGTTTCGATGAATCAGTTTACCTGTGCCGATTGTGCACCTGTGGGTTTGTGCTAAATGTCTGCAGTCGCCGAGAGTCCCATTCATTAATTCTCTCATCGACTGAGCTATATTCGTAATAAAAACCGTATTAATGGAAAATATAATTAATTAATGACGTATACTGCTCTTCTAAGGAATAAAACCAGATAATTAGCATAACGTATGTAAAAAAATGCCGCGTCGTACGCACATTACATCTGTTATCATGCACAAGGGTCATATGTCGTAAAACCGCCCATCTTCAAAATACATTATGCGACAACATTGATGGCAGCCCGTTTCGCCAAAAGCTAAGCTGTCTGATAATATATGACAAAAATATCGGAACTACGAACCAGGTGTAAGTATTATTTGATGCCACAACTGACTGTCCGATGATAGGATTATTCGATTTACTGTCTCGCCAGAAGACATCTTTACGGTCGACGTTTTCCTGCCGCTGACAGAGTGGCTGTTATCTCAGTTATGGGGCTGAAACTCGCCTAAACTTGTTTTCGATTCTACGGGACACTGAACAGACTTCGGGGTTTCCTCTCTACCTTTAAAGCTGTGGGGAGGGCGGGCGACGGACGGAACGGGGCAAGTCAGGGGGTCGAACCAGCTTTTCCGCGAACCCCGCCTCTCTCGTCGTGTCGTGTCGGGCCCCAAGACGGTGCGAGTAAAGTCGAGGTTCCCGGCTGCCTGTTAGGGGTCGGCACCTCGCGGATCTGGTCGCCGACTCAGGAAGTGCCGTCGATAACTTTGTCTTCCTCTTCTTTTTCTGAAACTAAGCCCCCCCCCACTTTTCTCTTTAAAACTCTTTCTCGGCGCAAGTTTTGCATCGCTGCACGGGGTGGCGACCCTGAAACCAGAACGAGGCTGATTTTATTCTTCTTTTTTGGGGGGGAGCGTGAAAGGCTTAACGACTTCTCAAAAAAAGGGCTAAGCAGACATCGGCTTTTATCTCTACTTCGCCTAGAAAACAATTTCCCTGCTGATGACATCGGTTTCCAGGAAACGGACGGCAATTTGAGGGGAAATAACGCGGGAAAATCGAACAAATTAATACCAGAAAACGAGAACGATTTCAATTTAACCAAAAACAACAAAGGAAGACGGGCCGTGGACAAAGGTGTGAGTATTAATAAGGAAAGGTCGAGCCAAGCCGTGTCTACATTTAAGCAAAAACCGAATCGCAAAATGGCCGCAGGGATGAACAGTAAGTGATTAAATATATACATATTTTTTTTTTTAATTTAAAAGTACTGTACTGGCCGTTCCCGTCATGCACCTCCAGGTAAGTTAGGCACCACGTGATTTACCCTAAACAGATTTCCGGCAAAGCTACTGTGTAACCCGAAGCGTGTTTCTGACCAAAACAACAGGGTTACCCCTAATGCGACACTGGTGGGGGGGGGTGGGGCAGACTCGGTTGACGGAAGTTCTTGGTTTTCTGGTAGTTACGGAGAAAGTTTGTGGAACGTCGGCGAAGAAAAAGTATGACGAGGCGCGTGGCGTCAGGGCCACGGTAGTGTCAGAATGGCCAGGAAGACGGGTGGTGAGGACAGAGCCTCTACCCCAACCACCACCCATGCGCCCCCTAGGTTTCGGTTTTCCAAACCAAGGGCAGGTCAGCCGCCATCCGGGATGTGGGAAGTAACCGGTAGAAAATGGCTGGCGAAACGTTCTACGGGAGTACTGCGCAAAAACCGAGCGCGGCGCCGACCGGGATTCGAACTCGGACTCTCGACCGAATCAGTCCATTTGTCTACTAAAGGAAGAAAAACAACGACAACAACATAAAACAAACAAGTTAACGATTCTAAAAAATAAATGCCGGACCCCCCCCGTTTTTTTTTAATGTCTTCTTCGGTTCTTCCTGCGTACTTCCTGGGAGCGTTCACGAGTTCGCGGTTTGGGCTTTAAAGCGCAACATCGCGCCAGCCAGTCCGGAAAAGGTGAGGAATTGCGCCGGCTCGTTCTTCTGCCGACCCCAACCAAACACCAACCAAACAACCCCCGCGCGGCGGAAAGGTTTGGAAATCCCTCCGCGGTGAGAGCTGCACCCCCGGGCTATCGCCCGATCTCTCGCGCTCAACACATCCAAAGTCTAAATTTGTAACTAAGACAGTAAAACAACAACAACAACAACAAGAACGTCGAACCGCCAGAGAGTGGTGTAACTACGCTCCGAGGCGATAGATTCGCATATCTGGAAAATCTCTCATAACCCACATGTGGAAGGAATCGGGTGTGTGTGTGTGTGTGTGTGTGTGTGTGCGTGTGTGTGCGTGCGCGCCAACGATTTGATTTAGTCGCTCACATCCGGTAGATATGACTTTAATAACGCCCAGATAAGATCTCGATCGCGAGCTCACGACGCCGCTGTGCCCGTTCTTATCCGGGAACGCTGTTTAACTCTTCCACGAACGGGTAGAGAGGCAGGCTTCGCCATTGAACCAGATTTAGGAAAAGTTGGGGTGATAACGTCTGAGTGTTTACAGGGATTGCGCACCTACAACAGGTGAAGGCGGTTCGCGGAGAGGAAGGTGAGATCGGCCGGAATTAGGGGCGGAAATGATGGAAACAGGGGGGGTGGTGGAAGCCGGGAGGGCTGGGTTTCCCAAGGGGGCAAGGAAAACTGATTCTGCCAAACAACGCTTAATGTTTACACTGACCTACGCTGATCTTTACCGAGGCTAGATCTATTTGCGCCCTATAACAGAATCCCCTGCCGTACAGTATATTCCCTAAGTCGGTATAAGTAACGGTCGGGATCTGGTTCGTGACGCGACATTTGATTTCTTTGCAGGCTTCGTCTGACGTGGTGGACTCGCGCACGTGTTTGCCGTCTAGTTTCACTCTGGCAGAAGCTCGAGAGATGAGGCCGGCTGTATCGACTGTCTGGGTGGCGGCGAAGACGACACCATAGCTCATCTTATCAACGATCGATGGCGTCTCGATCAGATCCCTTATAGCCAATCAGAGTTTGGTCTTAGGGGACCCATAACCAGAAAACTAGCCTCTCCGTCCTTCTCCAAGTTCTGCTGAAGTCATCGTATTTTGTTAAACGGGTGTGAAGACGTGCCAACAAGTGTAGCTGAAGAGTGAGCAGTTCCGTTACACCTTAAAGGGGACGAATCTCTTATAACCCCTTTATTCCGTTCGCCATCAGCCATTCCGTTTATCCGAACTTGGGAACGGCGCTGCCACTTCTGCACCAGTGGCTGGTCACAACTCTATGTACCGTAAAAGAATTCGGATAAATTGAGACAACATGGTCACGAGGGGAAGTAATCCGTACTCGGTTATCTAACTAATCGAATCTCTTCGATCTTCAAATACACGATAGCATTCTATTTTGGTGAGTGAATCCGCATTTTGTGTCAGGAATTTCGACGTCTGACCGAAATGTCGACGCCCGCTCGGATAATACGGCACGGGTTCGCCGAGACAACGCCTGCAGCAGCTTTAATTGCGGAACTACCGTTTTTTCCCTGTGGCACCGACTACCGTGACAACCAGGGTGTGGTGGACCCACACCTAATTTTATGCTAAACGCAGTTAAAGGGTTAACTTCCAGGCACCGAGAGCTCAGAGAAGGGATATCTTATCAATCATGATTTTAAAAACTCTTACCGAAGAAGCCTCCCACGGAAAAGCACCCACGAGTCCGTATGGTTTCCGAAACATAACTGTGAAAACGACAAAGAAATACTTGCATGTCTATGACTCTAGGTATTTCGGCGAATTATTTAAGCACCAAACTTCCTCCTTTGTTTGCCCATTCACGTGATTTATTTCGAGTAACGGACCACGTGAGGAAACAAGCAGAGGCGAAACACGATCTCCGTTCGCGTGGTGTTGCGTCTTCTCTCCGACCTCTGCCGTGACCCGGCAGACCTTGAGAAGCTGCGGCCGGATCGGTGGACCGATCACTAACCGGGGGACACAACCTACCGTTAACCCCGCCGCGGCGGACCGAACCTCCTACCCTGACCGGTGTCAGGCGGCGCGGGAGAGGCAGTGGAGAATAACGATCGAGTCCAGCAGACGCAGTTATGCAGACGTTTCGGAGTAAATAACAGTGCCTGTTGATAAGTCTGGTGGCACCACCAGAAAGTTCTCCGTCTGCCTAGATTTTGAACTGTCATCAGTCGGGTTCTATGTGTAAATTAGCAGTAACGAAAAAGTGATATATATATATCACGTGGTTCACATGCTGAAGAAATCCAGCCTCCTTTTCCCCTTATTTGTTGGGTTGGTATTTGGTTCTGACCGCAGCCTTTCCAACTAAACCGCATAATAAGTGCATGGTACTTTTACGACCGAGAAATCGCCAGCCTCCCGCGTCCGGGAATTTACTTAGCAGACTTTTAAAGCGGTCAGACATCCGCCATCTCCTGAATCAAGTGATGCTGCCTTGCGAACGTCCAAGGCACTTCTCTGGGAGTTGTTTCGCAGTCCCTTTCTTTGATGACGGCTTCATTTATGCAAACCTGTTGGCTAAGCCACTACCTCCCGAGGTCATCTTTTGCGCTTCAGCAGTTGTCTGGACATCCTGACAAAGGTCTACACAGACAAACTCCGCAATCCCGATTAACGCCTTTGCATTTGTTTATTGCCCGGAAGAATTACAAAGTTACGCGGAATAAACCGTTCAGAGAAACCAGAAGGTAGGACGAGGAGTACGGCAATGAACGAGACGACATCATACGATGCTTGCAAGCTGTCGCCGTCTAGTGGGCTCAGAGTTTCCGGCGAAACGCTCTGAAAAAAAACAAAAAAACAACAGATAAGAACTATTAAAATGAGTTCTTCGAAGTCTCCACGCCACCCCCGCTGTAAACCTGCTTTACTCATTTGTATAACTGCGGTTGTCACCGACGGCTTAGCATCAAGTCCGGACCCCGCCCGTAGAGCCGAAATTGAGAGAGGGGTCCACCCGATCTACGTGGTTGTAGATTCGATGCCTGACGGGTACCAAGGATTGTCAAATCTTGTGGAAAGCCGACTAAATATGGATTTTTTTGTTGTGGGGGGGGGAGAGATCTTTTATGATGTTAACTAAAAAATATTTCCAGCTGGCCAGGTCACTGAGACGAACGAGTCTCGCACCAGAACGACGCCATCTTCGAGCGCAACCTCTTCCTAAAATAGCAGGCAAAACGAAAATTCTCTGGTTTTCTTTTTTCAGTTTAAATACATTTACAAAAAATATATACATAACTGCCGCGGATCAGGAAAGAAGAGGCGAGCACAAAATCACTGGCCTTCAGCGTAAACTCGCATCAGCAGCTTGTATCGAAATCGTCCAATTTACACCGAACAATTTCCTGCCATAGATTCATTATAATTCTCTCTTTTCTCTTTGCTCGGCTTCATTAAATAGAACAGATCCGTGTTATAAACAAATGAAGCCAGCCCCCCTCTCTCACTCTTTCCTTTTATATTTGCTAAGGAAATCGGCTAAGTTAACACTCGTTAACGGTTTGACGGGATTGCTGTCGGTCGGCTTTTTAGCGGAAAACTTCGCTCGAAGACAGTTTCGAGCGTCGCGCCTGTGGGGAGGAATGGCGGAGAACGAACCGGTGGGAGTATTTACGGCCAGGCCTAGGCTGCGGGGTTAAACTGGGGCGAGAGCTGAGCGCCATGAGACGAGACGGTGTATAGAAGAAAATAGATCTTGTTCTATCCCGAGTTCTTCATGTTCTATCCCGAGTTCTTCATCTTCTATCCCGAGTTCTTCATCTTCTATCCCGAGTTCTTCATCTTCTATCCCGAGTTCTTCATCTTCTACCCCGAGTTCTTCATCTTCTATCCCGAGTTCTTCATCTTCTATCCCGAGTTCTTCATCTTCTATCCCGAGTTCTTCATGTTCTACCCCGAGTTCTTCATCTTCTACCCCGAGTTCTTCATCTTCTATCCCGAGTTCTTCATCTTCTATCCCGAGTTCTTCATCTTCTATCCGGCAGAAGAATGGGGGGGGGGGGTAAATATGGCTAAGCTGTTACGGCGGAGACGTCCTCTGTCGCCGGGTGTCTGTCTGTTCTTCCCGCTCCCGTGTGGAAGTGGAGGAGAAATAGATTCAGTTCCAGCCGAGGTTAACCCCAGCCCCGCTTTCGGTCCTCGCTCGTCGCATATTTAAAAAAAACTGAAAACTGAAAAATAAATACCAACTGAAGTCAGGACCGGCCATGGCAGATGTGATGATGGCGTGAAGAGAATTTATCTCCGTAGCGCATCCCTAATGGCCCGGTCTCGCCGAGCTCCTTTAAGAAATTACTTACAAGGGACGAAAGAAGAGGAAAAGTAAATCATCGAGAGTTAACAAGAAATTTCATCAATGACGCCGGGTTTTCCCCGACCGACCCCAGAGAGCGCTAAGACCGGTGCCGACCGGTCGTCAAGTAAACCGGAGTCTAGTTGGCCCGGTCCCTTTTCATCTCACTTAAGACGTGATGTTGACACTGATGTAAAATTGATTATATGATTTAGTGATTTGCTTTTTTTAAATTTTAATTTAGACCTTCGGAGAGAGAGAGAGAGAGAGGAGAGAGAGAGAGAGAGAGAGAGAGAGAGAGAGGAGTCTGAACCAAGATATAAATACGACAAATCAAATAATTGTCTCTTTTTTTTTTCTTTAATATTTGCCATGTTTTTGCCGCTAAGAACTAAAGCAGACGTACAGCCAGCAGATTTCTTGGTTTCTACGCCATTAACTATTTAGTAGATACAGCACCGCAGTGAATATCTCAGCCACTTCCTTCAGATAGAAAGAATACAATTACAGAGCGGTCTTAATTACAAGTCAACAAATGGAATCACTACCCAGTGGAATAACTTTCCAGCATTAGTGCTAATAATAATAATAATAATAATAATAATAATAATAATAATAATAATAATAATAAATTCAACAATCACAGCGAAAAAAAAAACCCTTTTCTTGTATAAATTGCAATGTGTACATTCCAGCTCGCGAGATTCCACTCGTCGCCTCCACTTCAGGTCAAATTTAGGGATGGATGAAGAGTCAAGAAGGGCAGCGACCCCTCGTCACATTTTTGCCAGGCTGAACTGTAATCATGTACAGTAGATTCGCTGGAGTCTACCGCGCGCCACCGTGGTCACGTGTTGTTTTCCCTTCTTTAATGGTTTCTTGATTTGATACAGGGAGAGGGGGTCTACTCTTTCTCTATTTTTTCTTTCAGTTTCCTATTTGGATAAATTTACATTTCAAGTGCTGAATTCCACCGTCCGCTTGAGTGATCACAAATGAGGGGCCCGTCGACAAACAGAAATAGGCGGAAATATTAACAAGGTGAAGCGGTGACGGTGACCTGGTCCCCATATACATGACTCCAACTGCAGCCGTGATACAGACATAGTTTAGCACTAACGGCGAATTATAATGACTGAATAAAGACACAGATTTGAAAGAATATTAAAAGTAATAACTGATATCAGAGAGAGAGAGAGAGAGAGGAAGATGACGTCATTACAGAGCGAGATGACGTCAGTACAGAGAGAGATGACGTCAGTACAGAGAGAGATGACGTCAGTACAGAGGGAGATGACGTCAGTACAGGGATAACCACATTAAACGAAAGTAACACCTGATAAAAGAAGCTTTTCGATTACACTGCATGCGTCAGTAGGTGACTGAATTGCTGTTTTTTTGGTGGGGGCAGACTGAGCGGACCACGATCTTTCTTGATTCTGGCTGAAGACGCAAACATTTTTTGCTGCGGCCATGATGCCAGGTAACTTCGGCTCTGATTCTTCCAGGAGAGAACGAGCTGCTACAACAACAAACCGCACCAGAGGCGGCCGGCCGGGGGCTGTTTTCTGGAACCCTCTATAATCGTTTTACTAGAGGCAGCAGAATTTCGTTTTACCCGCTAAATCCTCACCCAGGAAACCCAAAGGCTCCTTTCAGGAGCTACTGTGGTACGACGAAGAATGGCCGTTCTTCGATATTTCTCGTGGTGTTCACTGCGCTCCTTGCAGAGAAGCCATTTAATTCTGTTTCGTCTTTTTTATGTAATGGAACTGCAGAATTAACGGCCGGCAGCTATCATCGGGGATTTGCCGAGGAGCGAAGCTTCACGGCGCCAGACTCTACAAGAAGGAAAGATTAGTCTAAACCTTTAAATATGCCCGAAAGATGGGCGAAGGCAGCACTTCCGCGAAGTAGTCGGCTGTCCACTCCGACAGCATCAGATTAACGCCGACCAGAGACAGCGCTGTGGGTATATCGACACTCGATCGTACCCTTCCCCACAACCAGCAACAACCCCGGGGATTAGTCGGTGCTCCCGTCGAATTTCTCATCTGACAACGACAAGCTTTCCCTCTCGGATGCTAAAAGTGCCCAAAACATCTTCGGAGAGAAGATTCGAATCGTCACCTGGTCTTTCTCTGATATCCACCCCGCCTTCCGCTTCCTGCCTGATTAATCCGCTGTAATATCCGTTCTCTGTCCACGCTCAACTGCTGTCCGCAATCATCTTGGCTCTGAAACAGCTTCCCAACCCACCCCGTCAAAGTCGCTTACGACCTTTAGAAGTCTGCTGTTCAAAAACAACACCGCGATATTCTAACCCCTAGAAAAGTAGTCGTTACATTGCTGCCTGGTTATATACGAGCCGAAACGTGAGATGATTCTTGGAAAAGATACACGTCCGAGGAAGAACCATCATCTCAATGCATTAACCTTGTTGTCAGCCAGGCCACAGGTGTCGCCCAGTTGAGGTTCCTGTGAAAACTTGCTCCGGCTGGATTATTTTGATTTGTGAGCTTCGTGCTTGCCAGCTATACCTACTTTACGAGCAGATGTGCCACTATCTGCGAATATTTGCGGCCTTATACCATCCGTACAAGTTAACTATTCTTCCTCACTGCTCTAACGCCACACGGTTGACTGAATCATTAACCCAAAGCGGTGATGAGACTTCGTGCTGTCTCTTCTCTTCTCATCGCTGACCCCGCCCTCTTTTCACCGACACATTACGTAGAATGAAGAAAGCTACATACCTAATTATCTGTTATCACTGGCCGAATACTTACTCCGCACATCTAAGTAGGGGGTTCGTTTTAATCTTAAACTCCGCGTGAGGTAAAACTCTACGCAGCATAATAATGATTACCTAAGGAAAGTAATTTGAAAACCGAAAGCTCGCTCAGAGAAGCGCTGCGGCTATTTCAGCTCGTGTCGTGTCAGTACCAACTTTTATTCACATCATGGCATTAAAATCCAAAACGCTATACCCGTGTATCGGTGATGATCTAACCTAAAACATCAGTCGTACGTAGCCCATTCGCCTGTTTAATAAGCTTAGCGGTCTGGAAACGAGAACCAGAGTTTCGTTCTTTCTTCTTTTTCTTTTTGACCGTATAATGGAGAAAATGCCATTATACGAATAAAGCTGGCGGTTTACGGACAGAGCGGACGTCTTTCTTGTGTGTATCAATTGATCACGATGTCAGGAAAATCGGTCCTGACCGGCGTGCGCTTTAACTAAACTAAACAGGTACGATTAAGTATCGATCACCCAAATCCCATTACATTGTCGTTTGTTTTCTCATACAGTCTCGGCATTTTGTCTGGTCGAGTCACGACCCGTTGGTGTTAGAGGCAGAGGCTTTTAACTGGTTCCCCCCCGCTTTTTTTTCTTTTTGGTAAACACGTAAAGGAGCGACTGGCGAGGTATGGCAGTAAAACGGCCGGTTTACGGAAATAATTCTTCGGGAGGAAACGGTTCCGTGTTCTGGAAACGACTGACGTAGACCGAAAGTAAAAGATTTCCTTGTGACGAACGGAAAGGGGGGGTAAGCGCGGTCTGTCTCATCGCTTAATTTCTCTCACGATTAGGAGGCTGTTGGTAATTAGAAACACTGATGGGCGAATCGGAGTAAGTATTCGGCGATGACGAAGCCCGGACTGCTGAAATGCGATCGCAGGCCTGCGAAATTTGCATCGCCCGCCATTTCACATTCGGGAACAGAAGTACGGTGGATATCTCCGTCCACGTGTCAGTCACGTGCGCATAACCCGACAGTGTCAGGGTGGTGACGTTGCTCCGATTAACTTTCAAAATAGGGTCAGCGCGGTCCTGGACCCGAGCTATTTACTCGAGCAGAGAATAGTTTACCTGTCGTGATTGCGTTATGGTGCCACACTAAATAATGTTCGGATCGGCTACGACGACAGCACCGGCAAATGAACCGTTTCCTGGCGTCGGGGCTGAGGGCTGAGCCGCGTACAGCTCGTTTTAAAAATCCCCGCTGGTTCAGGCAGATGAAGCAACACGGGCATCTAAGTAAAAGTGCAACAACGACTATAGTCCATGTGATCATGATTATGTTTTCATTTAAACAATAAAGAAATAATTTATCGCTTTGACAAGCGTCATCTTGGGGTTTTTTTTTAATCCTGATTACACTTGGCTGACGTATGAGTTTCCAAACCGATGAGCATCACCAGCCAATCCAAGAGAGAAAACCATGCAACTCGCCAGCTAGCGGGCAGGACGAGAGTGCGGCTGAGCTGGATGCTTAATTAGATTAAAGTTCCTCAGCTCGCCGACGCTTCACTGAGACGATGACACTGCTGGGGGGCGGGGTGTGGTGGGTTATCGTAGAACTGAGCTTTCCCGAAAGTTCCTGGTGCCGTCATAAAGGCATATTTTTCCGGCCTTTCCGCGGAGTGTGACGCTAATTGACGGCTGGACGTATTGGAGCCTAATGCTCAGCAGTGTGGACCTACCTAAGCTCTAATAGCCGTGGCAGCAGGAAACCAGCAGATTTAAAGAGATCTCTGTCTTTTCACATACTGATAAATAGAAGTTCTGTCAGTCGTTACATTTTCTATTTGTGATAAAGAATCGTTTGTAATGTAAAGGGACGCAACTCGAATGCAAAAAAAGAAGAAAAGAATAATTTATCTGCTAAGTTTTCTCCCTTTGCTCTACAGCCTACCGCAAAATTTCCCCAGGAGATTTGAGTTTTTGGCAAATATTGTAGAAAAATTAAATATTGTCTGCACGTGTGCATGGCGTACCACAGCCGTTAGAAAAGAAAGATTTTAAATAAGTTCTAAGTTTATTCAGGCGTTGTGATTTTTTTTTTTTTTTTTTGTAGGCAGAAGTTCATGACCGAGTTATCGTACTTGGTCTGTTTCCACCACGACGCCCTGCAGCTTTTTATTTCTTTCTGAAAGACCTTTAAAACATGACAAATTTTTAAAAAGGAGGAAAAAAAAAACGCGATCTACTTTTACTTAAAAGTTAACCTTCACAACCAGGGTTAATTTTTTTTTATTATTATTAACGAGGCAGAGAAGTTTCCTATCTGTTGGCCGTTCGCGATCTCTATATATATTTTTTGGCATTTGTTGAAGATGTTTGTCGGCCGTACGGATGCTGTCCCTTTGTTCCTTTCTTATCTGACTTCCGTTTTGTTTTGTTTTTCCTTCGACCATACAAACAGAAGTTATTACAGTCGACTTTGGTGTTTTCTATTTACTCCCTGATGATATAGTTACTTAAAAGACAGTGAAGAACCCCACGTGTTTGGCAATGTTACCTGTGTCGCAAACGCTTAGCTACCTTGAGAACTTTTGATCTAAGATGATTTTGGTGGAACATCAACTTGGAGCGTAACAGTAGACATAACTCTTCTTTGTGACCTCCTCTCGCTAGATAAAAGCTAAAAGATTGCCATTGTGCAGGTCTTTTCCTACTCACTTTAGCACAAGTAGAACAGTGTTTAACAACGTTAAATTAGCTTTTTTCCGGATTCTCCCCCCTCCCCTCTCTCTCTCTCTCTCTCTCTCTCTCTCTTTCTCTCTCGTTTTCGCTTGTACCTCTGGTCGTTCATGGAACTAATTAGGAGCACTGATTGTGGCTTTACTTTCAGGACATCGGAAGTTCATCTGGAGAAGACAACAGGGGCCCTGCAGGAAAATCACAATTAAAAGATACTTCCCAAGTTTGAATAATTTATCAGATGAGTCAGTTAAGTGGAAAATGGAATTAATGCTTAGAAACAAAAATAAAGTAAAATAATCCAAAGAGAGAAATGTAACAGTTAATATACGGGTGATACAGAACTGTGAAATGTGGGTTGAGTAAAAAATAGTGCAGGGTTAAATGAACCGAAATCTCGAATGCGAAGATGAAAAACAGTAACTTTCATCTACAGATGAAACAAACAGAATTTTAGGAATAATTAAGCAGAGTATAAAGTAAAGAATTTTAGTTCTGCTATATTAATCCTTGTGTTATCCTGCTGAATGGGCTTTGTAGGCGTGGAGGCTTTAGTCGAGAGATTTGGATCCATTAGAGAGAAAGCAGCAAAGATTTACTGTAATTCTTCTGGGCTTTGAGCACTGGGGATGGGCAAAAATATTTTAAAAAAAACAGGTCTACCTTGTTTGGAATATCAGACGTCTGAGAGGAGATTTAACAGAGATTTCTTTACAGCTACTAACGACTGGAGAACCATACGAATTAGCCGAGATTCCGGCATGGTTGGATATCGGGAAAGGAGGCGTGCACAGACACTATAGTTTCTTAGGCTCCTTGTAACTATTAATCCAAAATAAAACTCGAAAACCCGGCCGGATGTTGGAGGTTTACTCCAAGAGATCCCGTCTTAAATCATGTGCACAGGTCATTCTGCCCCTACAGTGCTCTCCCCCTTACACGTGACGGTGGTGGGGCGGCAGCATTTTTTGGACTGACGAACTACAGGGGAGACAAGCGACCTCTATTGATGATGAGCTAGCCTGAGGCGACATCCAACAATACGAGGTCTTTCACCTAGCGGCGGAGTGAAGATAATTGCTCAGAAACCAATTATAATTCTCGTTGGGTTTATTGCGACTTCTTTCTTGCAGCGACGTGGAGTTCGGACGGAGCTCCGAACAGTACTAACTGTACAATATATTAAAAACAAAATAAGGCCCGGTCGTCTCCCTTGCCCTCCAACACCAAATGGCCGCTCCAGAAGTTTTCTTGTTTTTGTTTTAAATATTTTTTTGCTTGATCTTGGTAAAATTGTGGGGTGATTTCGGGGCTTAAGCAGCGCAGAATATGTTAAATCATCCATCCAACTGTAATAAAACAAATTTCCTAGTTAGAAACTGAGTTGTTTATTCAAGTGATACAGACTGAAGTATAAGTTCCTTTGTAGTAATTTCATATGTGAGCCTTTTTTCAGGCCAATTTATTCACACGCTGTGGCAGAGAGCAGGCGCACAGTATTATTAGGAAACCCAGATACTTCTCGCAGTAGTCAGCTTTCGAATGCGCTAGACGCTTACCTTTCAGCCCATGGCCAAGAGATAGTCACGGTTACCTCCCTTTATCAGCAACCCCAAACGCTCGCCTTCTACAGGTTTTTGTAAATACAAAAGTACTGAGCTATGAAAATGTCGAAACGGAGGAAATATAAGGAGGTATATTCTCTGTTTACACTTTCGCTGAAGGAATAATCGAGTCGTTCAGCAGTTCTCCGGAGTCATTGGAACTCGACAACTCGGTTTCGGCCAGAACTGCCGAGTTCTCGTCTTAGCCACAGGCGGCGGACCTCGAGTTGTCTCTGTACCTTCTGCCGGCGACTCGGAAAGTGAAAGTGAGAGCGATGGCGAGTGCAGAACATGGACGGCAGCCGGCAGGTTCTGCCACCCCACCCGGGCGGCGGCGGCGGCTTTGCATTTTAAACTCGAAGAAATTTAAAGCGAAAGGAAAACAGAGTTAGTAAAAACGAGGATTTCATAAGAACGAAATAACAAAATTAGAAAAAGGAAAAAAAAAAACCTGAGTCGGTTTATCTTTAACAACCCCCCCCCTTTTTTTTCCACAATAAATATTATTGAACGGTAAAGAAGAAAGAACAACAACAACATTCCGGTTATAGTTTGACGTTTATTCCATAAAGAACTAGGTTTTGCTCGATGCATCATGTAGCTGCGTAACAATTCATCTTCAATAAGAACCTTAAGAATGAGTTGTTCAGTGTTTCGCTCAGGCTCTAGGTATTCTTCCCTGTATATTTATAAATACAAGCTGTACGTATTTACAAACCCCTCTCTCTCTCTCTCTCTGTCTGTCTGTCTCTCTCTGTAATGACGTCATCTCTCTCGCGCGCGCACGCAGACACACACACACACACACACACACACAAACACAGTTCTCTTCAGAGACATCGGTGACCTTCTCTGTCAGCAAAAAAACTGCCACTGGCGATCGTGACCCCGTGACCTGTCCCCCCCTCCCCCGGTACCACGTGACAGACTCGGAAGAAGAGAGAGAGAGATAGAACCGAGAAATAAAACAATTCCCCTTCCGGAAGAGCCTTTTGCAATTCTACAGCAAAATCGAATATAAAATAAAATCAGTTATTTTTTTCCCTCTAGAAGAAAAAACGTTTAAATTCAAAATCTCCTCTCCCATAAGTTTAAAAATCATTTTTAATAAGCCATCTTTGACTTCTTAACAATGAATCTGGCTTTTAGAACGCCGAAAAATTTTAAAATCAACAAGTATTTATTTTTTTCTTTTAGTGATGTGGGAGGAACCCTGATTTATATCAGTTAAGCCGTGTTACTGAAAACGATGAACGGTTTACGAAAATTATAAGAGCGCGTTAAGCTAACCCTGGCAGGGGTTTCACGGGTGAAAGTCTAAACGAACCGTATGCTTTCACCTGCCTACGTTACAGTACTTGTAAAAATGTTATGCAGATGGCTGAACGTTAACCTTGCAAGTTTCTAAGCCCGAAAATCGAGAGGCTGCACCAATCACCGGTATACAGAAGGCGCGTCCTTTTCTCCCTTTGCGAGACATCAAGACGCGAGTTGTGGGCGCTACGTCACTGGATAGTCCATGCTCATTAAAAGATGGGATCTCTCACGATCGAGATGAAGCAGATCAGATCCAAGTGTATTCGTTTGTTTGTTTTACGTGAGGCGCGCTAAAGATCAAAGATTGGGTCAACGAGACGGGGAAACCAGGCGAAGACGTGTTCCAATCGAGGAAACAGAGGCGGGGTGTTTATTTCCGGATCTATAGGGTCAGGAGACAGTTGAAAAGCCCTAAAAACATCTCCTTAATGGCCGATGGAATACAATGGCAACTCTCGAAATTTGAAAAAGGGTATATCTCACGTTTCACAGAAATAAATGCGGAGTTTCCAAAAGAGCCATATCTATCACTCTTCGATGTTTCCTAAGAATTCACTATAAACCATTTTTTAAAAAGCTGGAATTGTGCTTAAGGCCGGTGGGAGCAAAACTCGCGATTCATACTCGAACCGTTTTTTATCGCGGGATCACATCGGTTGGACTTAGATAATATGTAAAAATTAACTAGAAGACATAAAAACAGGCGTACGAATGTGAACATTTCAATGCTGAGATTCGTACAGTATACATACGTCATTGCAAAAAAAAAGAGAAAGAAACAAATATATGCATATATATATTTATATATATATATAAATAAACTCTGAAAGGTGAGAATTCAAATTTAACAATGTAACAAGTAATCTCAAATGCAAAAACAATTTAATAAAAATCCAACAAAGCAACAAACTTGTTACTTTAAAAATTGGAGCTCCTTTCGCAAAGAGAAATCATAATAATCTTAATTTATGAAGCTACTGATGTTACAAGTATGTGTCGTTACCTCTCTCTCTACTGACGTCATCTCTCTCTCTCTCTCTCTCTCTCTCTCTCTCTCTCTCTCTCTGTGTACCCCTCCCCCGTCTTCACCAAGTCCGTATAAAGTATAAACAACCGATGTTAGCCAGGACGACCCTCTCACATTTTATCATTGCGCATTCAAATCCATCAAAATCTGAAAGAACAGGCTCACCACGAAAACAATGACGACGAAGATCTCCGGAACAATGGGAACGCACAGGGCGCAGAAAGTGAAAGCGGAGAGTAGTAAGATGGCAGCCAGGAGGTCGCTGACTGGACTCTCGGACCCTCTAGAAGCCTGATTTCTCAGCCCGTGTTTGTTGCCCTCTCCATGTCGGTTAGTCCGCAGACTCCTCGGAAAAGCGACAACCGGACCGATTTGGGTTGTTGATGGCTGCAATGGGGCAACATTTGTTGTGATAGTTTCGTTTGAAATTGGCTTTTGAGATTTTATCAGATTCTTACTGTTCTCCGCCAGTTCACGTTCTCTCACGTTTGATGAAGGACCGGAGTCATTACCGGAAATGTCTGAGCGAACGATCAAGCCTTGGGATGCAGCAGTAATATTCCGGCAAATTTTCTGTTCCGAAACGTTTATTCCGTTGAGCGTTGAAGACAAAACTGGAGGAATTTCCATTGGTTTGATCAGTGGTGGCGGAGTTTCCCGAATTATAGCCGCTCCTGAGGCTTGGTTGTCCTCTAAGAACACGTCATCCTCAGTGGCGCCATCTGTGAACGTCACTCTTTCCAACGAACCATTCTTTGTCTGCCATTCGTCTCCTAAACACAAAGATAAAACATATTTTTATTTACCAGAGAAACTGTTCATCTTAAAGGGAAACTTTAACAATCGAGTTGCTGCTCGGTTTTCAACTAATATCAAAGAACAATTTTTTTTTTAAAAAAACATTTGCTGTGACTGTGAAGTCAAAGACAATAAAAAAATCCCGATTTTATGCACTACCGCATATTAGTGCGAATCTGATCTAAAGCTAGCGACTTGTCAGGATCTGTACAGTGAAAAGTGGCAGGGAACACACGGAGTTTATCCTAGATGCTGTCTTCGTTTTCGCGAGTTCAGCCCCGTCTCTTCAATGACACTAGGCCAGTTTCGTCCAGCAGCCGCATCACACGAACAACACAAAAGACACCGAATCTTCGCCATTTCTCTTCGAGTCCCTTCCCGTATTCTAAACGCTCAACGCGCTAGATTTCTGCGCATTTTTTTCAAACAATTTTCACACGCAAATTAATAAAATCTTATTGCCAATATTTCATTCCGCAATTCCTATTATCAAACCTTTACCTTCTATGGGATGAAATTGGATTCGATGGTTTGTGACGTCGGGCCCCTTTAATCTGACGACTTCACCATCTTCCTCCGTCGTAGAACCGTCTTTTAATAGCTTCTCCATCAAGGTTACAGTCCACGCTATCCTCTGTTCCCGACGCTGACGTGAATAAGATATCTAGTCCCTTCCAGCGAGAATAAACTGTCTGAAACCGCTGCAATAGCACCATTTTGTGATAAATGGAGAAACTACCCAGCGTACTCTTGTCTGAGGTACACGAAGACAGATAACGATTTCGGTGCTGAGTTTGCAAATGGGGAAGGGGGCATAACTGTCAATTGTCCATAGTCAGATGAGTAGTGTGAGCGTCTGCGCATGCGCTCTCCACAAGCCAGGTTGGACAGCCTTCACTTCTCCTTCTGCTGCTACGCTGCCGCAGTTTTATCGCAATAAAGGGCGGATTCTTGGCTTGTGACAGAATTATGCTCTAGGTTTTGCGGTCAGCGTCTAATTCATTATCGTTCCGAGGAAGAACTAGTTACAGGGCCGGCGAGTCTCCCCCTCTTGTAAGCCCTTCTGAGAAGTCGTGGGAGGAGGACGGGGTGGTGGTATCCGTGGGCAAAGATGGCGGAAGTATCGGCGAAAGAGGATGTAGGGGAAGATTCGACTGGCCTCCGAGCTTCAGCTGGTGGGTTACCTATGACGTCTGTAAAACAGGTAAATGGAAGCTATCATTCTTCTCTTTCTTGTTCGTCTGTATCAGAGTCCGGCTGCTCCGACAAACGTCTACCTCCCCCACCGCGTCGCTCCGTCGGTACCTGGACACCCAGGGTCTCCGGCAGAGATCTTTTAAAAATAATAATAAGACAACTAGAATTTAAAATTTACAAAACTTTATTAAGCTTCTTTTTTATTAAAAAAGGGTCACATTTGCAAAAGAAAAAAAAATATATATATATATAAGTTTAAAACAAATCACACTTGCTTATATAATTATTCTCGTTGAAAAAAATATGAAGCGTGTCCCTAAATGCAGACGACAAGGGGTTTTGGAAAATGTTACTTAAAATGAAAGGATGTCCGAGACCGGATGTCACGTGCGTACTTAGCCGGGCGTTCCTTGAGCCTTCTTCTGACAGCTCCTCCAAGCAGCTAGTTACCCACCGTGCCAAGATGTTTTCAAAAGAGCAAAGTCAAGTGTTCTTCTGAGTTTACACACAGCATTACGCAGGTATCTCTCACATCTCCACCTGCTGACGATCTTTAATAACTGTATTCAGGTACCTAAAGACCTCCTTTACATAACACGTAGTATTTTTCAGATTCAACACCATGTAAAGATATAGCGGCTGGGGCAGCGAATAAACACGATTCGCTCATTGGTCAAATATTCTGCTCTCCCTCCTCCCCTCACCCCACTCACAACACGGAGATCCCCGACATGTCCCATCTAAAACTTTAACTAACCCCTCCCTCACCCTTAAAATTACGGGTTGTTGTGTTAGATTCTACTAAGCAGTTCGGAAAGGGGCGAGTGAGTTTGTTGGTTTTGTGATAAGCAGTTTCGGACATTTAAAAAAAAAAAAAAAGGAGATAGAAAAACTGCTAACCCAAGAACCATAAATGGAAACTCCTAGGTTTTGTTTTTGTTGTTGCTTATTTTACACCTAACGCTCATGTTGACGCTTTTCCTGGCCTCGTATTTAAATGCCAATATTCTCTGTTGTCGCAAATAGGCACAGAGCAATGTCTCAGCATCAGAAACCTTACGAGTCGTAGCCGCTGCTTCATAACCGGAAGTAACCGAGTTGAGTCGAATGAAGAATAAAGTGATCCGGAAGTGACGAAGTCTCGCGTGGACGTCTCGGGTTCTCACAGGGGCGAGCACATAAAAAACATCACCGTCTCGAGATCTCTGTCGCAGAGGTCTGGGAGTGAAGGTGTGATGGGAATGCACTACTAGACCGCTGGCCGGAGGCCATGACGAAGGGCGGAGAGAGAAAACGGGGGAGGAGGTACATTTTAAAATTAGTTATTGTGTCATCAAAACTATGGCGTCTTCGAAATAATTTTATTTTGTTTATTTCACTTGCTCTCGGAAAGATGCGAATGGAAAAATCGAGATTTACACTGTTACGGGTAAACTCCGGACATGTCCATGTCCACACTTACTGTACAACATCAACATTGAGTCACAAATTATTAAAAAATCCTATGAAAATCAAACATAAAAGATACAAACCCGACTTCGTGTACGTTGTTGTCGTTTTTGTGAAAGAAGATATTATTTCGACAAGGTAACAGGGAACTCGGGGCCTGCTGCTAAAACTCGAGGGATCTAGTGCTAGGAATAAGAGATAGAGTAGAATCTACAATTTGAAATATAGCGGAGAAATTACACCGAGTTTACATTCAGATCTATAGAAGCAGATTTCAGGAAATCCGTATGATATCAAATAGATTCTCCATCATTATCTGGCTGCTTGGTGGCTGATGAATCACTGGGTCTGAAGCTGTTCCCGAACCATTTAGTTATTGCGCATCTGTGGTCATCCGGTAGGTGGCGCGGTTTCTGTATACCGCGTCGAGTACACTTTTCTGTTCTCCTGTTCTTTGCCGAGATCTGGCTACGGCACGAGTCGCCATGGTAACCTGACACGGTTGCTGGTATCAATCAGGCCACTCAGCGAGTGATGATCGGGTTTTGAGCGCGAGCTCACCTTGCTGGACCTCCAGGGGACGGTCACATGTCTCTTCAGCGAAAGAAAAGTAACCGAAGCTGAAGACATAAAGGAAAGGGGTTCGAGTGAGAGATTAAGGAAGGTGATAGACGCATCAACAAATTCGTTCATGGGGAGTTAACGACTTAAATGTGATTACCGAGATCGTCTGCATCACGAACACTTATTGATGGGAACGGTATGATGTTCATGAAAGACAACAAAAAGGGCAGGTAAATCTGTAGTCGATTCATGTGGTTTCCAAAAAGAAGAGGGGGTGTTTCTTAAATGTGATGTTAGGATACAGCAGCTGACTCTTGCACATTACCCAGCTTTCTGTCAAACGACCGACTTTGGTAGGTGGCGCGATAATTTAGAAGGGACCGGGGGGGTGGGATAAACGGCAAGGCCGCTTGTATCCTGTAAGGAAGGGAGCACCAATGGCCGCTGTTCCTACGCTGAGAAGCTTGAAAGGAAAAGTCAATCAGGGAGAAAGGAGTTCGCTACCTGCGCAGAAGCGCTCGTCTCCATCCTCCACGAACGCCCAGTCACCGACGAACTTCGGCCAGGTGTGGCGGGTCTGCATCGTCGTCCCGTCATACAGCTGGGTCAGCGGCGACGGCGGCTGCTTCTTCGCCACTTCCTCTTCCTTCTCCTCCTCGTCCACCTTCTCCACGATGGTAGGAAACAGCAGTGGGAAGCTCACGAGCCTCCTGTTCGGCGACTGCGACTTCTTGCGTTTTGAGCTTCGGGAACTACTCTTACCTGCGCAACAGAAATAAGAAATGGATAAACATCTGGCCAGAGGCCGAGCTGAACGAGGGGAAGTGAGTGACAGTTCTGCTAATGATGATGATGGGATACGGGGGAAACGTGCGAAAATGGGCTAATCATCATGAATAAATAACAAGGTCGTCAGAAAGCTGAACGAGATCAAAGGCACCCGGGATGACTGCAGTGAAGTCTTGAGCGGAGAAAAACACAAGTTCAGGTATACGGAAGTCAATCAATTCCAGTAAAGTTATCGTGAAATTCCAGTCCAGAACTCGGAGTAAACAAGAAACAAGCTCAGGTAAAGAATTGGAAGACGGAAAGATAAAACAATATTTTGGTTTTCGTCAAAGCTTAAATTTTCCAGTCTTGAGGCATATCGATTATTTTATGAACGGATTGATCAATTCTCTCTCTCTCTCTCTCTTCTCTCTCTTCTCTGTTACCTCTCTCTCTGTTCTCTCTCTTCTCAGTTACCTCTCTCTGTTCTCTCTCTTCTCAGTTACCTCTCTCTCTGTTCTCTCTCTCTGTTCTCTCTCTTCTCTGTTACCTCTCTCTGTTCTCTCTCTGCTCTGTTACCTCTCTCGTTCCGCTCTTGCACACTTCGCTGATGAAGTAACGGGTCATTCCACCCGTAGCTGTGTAACCCTGTTCGGTTTGCTTCAGTTCGCCTTTGTCTTTTAGGCCTGATCCTTTCCCTAATTTTTAGTTCCTACTCTGCCTGCCTAGTAAACGTCGGCTCGGGAACTTTGGAAGTTCGATCTCGGGTGTTTATTCTTCCACGTCTGCTTTTAAAGGAACTGCAGCCCCCATGTTCATCCAATTACGCCTGAACAACATAAATTCTACCAGACTTTACCGTAAATACACAATCTGCTGACGTTGATCTGCTTGATTTTAGCCATTAAGAGAGAGAGAGAGGAGAGAGAGAGAGAGAGAGAGAGAGAGAGAGAGAGGAGAGAGAGAGAGAGAGAGAGAGATGACGTCAGTACAGAGATATGACGTCAGTAGAGATATGACGTCAGTAGAGATATGACGTCAATACAGATATGACGTTAATACAGAGAGATATGGCGCAGTAGTACAGAGAGATATGACGTCAATACAGAGATATGACGTCAATAGAGAGAGATATGGCGCAGTACAGAGAGATATGACGTCAATAGAGAGAGATATGGCGCAGTACAGAGAGATATGACGTCAATACAGAGAGATATGGCGCAGTACAGAGAGATATGACGTCAATACAGAGAGATATGACGTCAATAGAGAGAGAGAAGAAAAATATTTCTGCAGAAATATTTGAGAGGGAGCCAATCTGTGGACCGTGTACACGACTTCTGGATGCTTTAGAAAGTCTGCCGCAGGGACTGAACAATGATACTTCTGCTACATAAACCCCTAGATTATCCCAGAAAAATTTGTTTTTTTTTTTTTAAACTGGAATCGGTTATATGTGGTGGAAGACGAACGTTCTGTGCAGATGACGCCAGCGTGGGCCCCTTGTGCATTAGGGGGTCTCGCAGATTCCGCCCCATATGCAGAATATTCCTGCTTGTTAATAGAGATGTAATCATACCTCGTTAATACGTAAATAACCTTGGGATATGCGTTTTTATGTGGAAAGCAAATACACGAGTGACCAAAGTAAGTGTCACAACCCTCGCCATCTCTCTTCTCCCTGTGGAGGTGTAGGAGCCGGGAGAAGAGATCAATACCAAATAAAGATTATTTTTGAAAAACCTATCACCGCACTAATCGAAAGCAAGAAATAATTTTAAAAACTATTATTGTTGTTATTATTATTGTTGTTGTTGTTGTTGCTGGCTCCCAACATTATCGGATCCAACCAGACTCCTCAGAGCGACCTCGTGGAACCGCGCTTCCTCGCCTCGCCTGTCACCATGGCAACCTAAATCACAAATCAATAACGGCAGTGACGGTGCAGTGAGAGACGGGCGGTAAATCGCAGCCTGGAGAAACCCAGCAGACAGACGTCTTATTAAAGCTGAACGGTCGTCGACTGTCGAGAACACAGGGGGTTGTTGTGGCGGGGGAGGGGGAGAATGACAAAAACGTTACTCGAGTTTGCGCGCAGAAATAATTTTACGGGCCAGCAGGATGAGTAAATAATGGGTCTGATCACGTGACGGCTCGTGCTGATTCCCCGTCGCCCTTCTTATTAGTTTAACCAATGAACCCGTGCTATTAAGGTGGGGGGGCTGACCCGGTCTGCCAGAGATTAACAGCGGGCGATGGTTAAAACAATCAAAGAAAAGCCTGTTCGTGCAAGTATTAAACTAACACAACACGGAAACCCGGTGTTCTACGTAAATAAGGTTAATGGGTCGTCGGGTAGTGAGGGAACTTCCGGCACGATACCGACCGAGTTACCTCCCCGGCCAGCTGGGCCGAGCTGCTTGCTGGTCGGGGGCGAGGCGGGAGGGGAAGTGCGACCCGGGGAAATCGCAGATAGATGGACTCCGTTTACGACGAAATCCAGCGCAACAATAAAAGGGCAAAATTTAAATTTAAATGACTCCGCAAAAAAAAAAACAAACAAATAAACGGTAAATCCATTTGTTCGCTTGTCGATGGCTGAGACGATGAACGTCACGTGTAGATACGTAGATGTTAGGCGAGCTGACGTTCTCGTCTTCAGGAAAGTCCTGTCTGCGGGGAAGTTGTTCGACACATCATACCAACATCAGAAACAGTTTAGTCCGGATGGAGTGGGAGAAGCTGCCTGGAAATTTGATTTTAGAATGGTATGATCGCTACCGACAACCACCTCTCCCCGCCCGGTAAGTATTCTATTCTTTTAAAATTCTGTTAGTAAAGGAATGTCTAATATCAAAACCTCTATCGGCTTAATACATGAAAGACTTAAATGTAATATATATATATATATATATATTTTAAAAATTCTTCGGCATTTTATTAATGTCAGAAATCAATAACATTAAGTATGCAGATCGAGTATTCAATCAAGGAGCTATTTCGCTTTAATTTCACAATTGTAATAATAGCGGTAGCTGTAATACTTTGATGCCATCTGCCTAAGAACGTTAGTGAGTCACTCACAAACGAGCCGCTAGGTGGCAGCAATGTTTTTGTTAATAGTTCCTTATTCCACCGATAGAGAACTGGTAAAATAAATGCATACGGCTGCGCGGGTGACATGTTAACAGATCACGAGAAAATCCACAGGGTGTTGTGAAGGCGAATGGTGTGAATGGTCTTAGTGTTGGCGACGTATTTAAATACTTAAAACCGGGACTGGACAACACGCTATCCGATGCCCTGCAGAAGTCCCTCTAATGGCCTAATATCTTTTCCGAATGTCTTCGTACCTACACAGCATATTCAGGGAGTGGACGACTGAAAACTTGCCAAAGTGCCTTTTGTTTTACGTTTGATAGCTTGTTAATAATACCCCAGATGATAAACATAATAATTAAATGCAATCGAATATCAACGCCATCATTTGTTTTAGCTGAGTCTTCTCCCCCCCCCTCTCTCTGTACTGACGTCATCTCTCTCTCTCTCTCTCTCTTATATTTTTAATACTTTTCAATTTCGCCAACTATATAAATCTTAATAATTTGACAGCAGTGATAGCATGAATGGTTTAACAGAGATCCAGACGAGAACCAGTCCCTTTATATTAGACCAAAGAGGGCTCCTTTCTTCTTTCTTAACCTTTCAACAATTTTCCATGATGCACATACACGAGTGCACCACGTGTCAAAACTTCGAGAAATGACGGGTTATAAAGAAAGCGTCGGAAAGCAGTGAGGATAGATGTTCTCGGCTGGAATGAATTATTTTCAGCGGACCTTTTCTTGAACACCTCTCGCAGAGTTGCAGGACGCAAGCCTCGCTTTGGCAGTCGTGTGAGATGGGCAGGTAGGATGTACGATCGGTCTCGTTCCGAGACTACCAGGGTGTGTCGAACTAGCTGGTACCAGTCAGGACCCTCAATTCTCCGGAGGCCTAATTAACGAACTCCGACAACTTTCTTACCTTTGACGGAAAGATAGAAGGTGCTGGACGTAATGCCTTCAACGTTCTCGGCCCGACACCTGTAGGTCGCCTCGTCAGACCGCTTCACGTTGTCTATGGTGACTATGTGGATGCCTCCTTCCAGCGACTCCACCTTGAACCGGGAGTTCAGCTCCATCTGCTGGTCGTCTTTATACCAGGTCAGGGCCGGTTTGGGAAAACCCTTCACTTTGCATTCGAAGTGCACCGTGGCCCCTTCATTGGCGTTGTCGTCTCCATTTAGCCGTTTTACGAATTCCGGGGCTGAAAATTCGAAAAAGAAGAGAGAATAAAAAAACAACAAAACTTAATTTATCAGCAAGAGAGAATAACTTCAACCTAAGAGGTCCTTGGGGGGGGAGTATTGTTTACAACTGTAATTTCAAACTGTCTAAAAGAAAATATTACCTGCCACACCTGATATTCAAACCCAAGGAAGACACGCAGGTCCGCAACCTATTATTTGTTCGGTTGCCATGGTAACTTCGTAAGCTCATTAAATAAGCGAAAACAGCCTGGCGCAGTCGTCTGCTTTCTGTTTCTTTCCTTTGTGTTTTTTTTTCTTTTATAAAAAAATTTTGAGAATTTAAAATTTCCACCAAACTTACACAACTGATGCTGATGACAGAACTTCCCCTCGACACTGTAACTGCCGGGCTACACCCAGACGGCATTCCGAATTCTAAGGCACTTGGATGAAGAACGAGAAAAACGCTAAGGGGCTAAGGGAAGAAAGAAAGCGGTAAATACCTCAAAACATCAAATTTTGGAAGAAATTCGCAAGAAAATACAAACAGGTTTGGTTACCATTTAATCCATGCTTCACCTGTCTCTATCCCACTACAGATTATAAATCAGGCGTACGGATAATCTCAAGCAAGCATAGTAATACACACACACACACACACACACACACACACACACATATAACCCCTATACAAATCTTCCTCTTTTTTTTTTCAACCAAAATGTCTCCCTAATGCAATGAATTGACACCATTTTCCATCTTCTCTAGAAAAAAATAACCATTTCGTTATCATCATACTGTGGTAAAAATCGGATATGGTTAGCTAATGACGAGGGCACAAGAAAGATGGCGGATTCCCAGCCCAACAGACACAGAGGGGGTCAGGTAAAATCACAAAGTAACCGCTCTGCTTAGCGCGTTCATAAGCCTTATCTGTCGTCCTCAGCCTTCCCTCACTTGGCTCCACCCAGCAACCCTCAGGATGCTGATGTCCGATAATGCACGAAATGGATAGAACGCAACCGCCATGTTATTATTATTATTATTATTATTATTATTATTATTATTATTATTATCAGCTCAAACACAACCCATTAGACAATTTTACACTGTCAACAAATAGAATCACTTTGTGAGCATCGTAAGAAATGTTTCGTTTGACGAACTATCGAGACACAGCCCTGCTGCTGAATGGCGATACGTTTAGTATGTGTAAACAGGCATCGATTGCCAGAAGATCTGGAAAGCTGGACTATCACCATATTACTATACCAAATTCCTATAACCGTCAAAATAGAACATAAATTTAATAATGTTGTATCTTATTTTAATCTACCAGTTATGGTTACGCTTCAGTGATCACTAAAGTCGGAAAACATTTGTTCCACACTTGGAATATGTATTCATCTTTATCTGGAGGAATAATTTTAGAGTCCGACTTATTTAATTACCCGATCTTATAAAATACAAAATATTTTTTTTCCTACTCCACATTTAGCTGAAATATTTTGTTTACAAATGGAGACTGGACTCGTTATGTTCTGCCATGGCGTGTTTTGAATTACAAGAAGTCATGGTGTAGTGCATTTCACAAGTAATAACTGAAAATATTTTCTATATCCAAGAATTATATGGGTTACAGAGACTAATAACATCTAGTAATCAGAAAAGTTTAAAGGTCATCAGTCAAGCGATGGGAGAGTCTACTCCAGCAGCGAGTATCGTAGCTAAAGCGAAAGTCGACCTCATTAATTATAGCGCCCTTCTCTGCCCACTGGGCAGTGACAGCGAGTTACGGCCCCCTGCTGCGCAGTTACTGGCCGGGCCTTGAGAGTCGTCGCGTGCCAAACACATCCGCATAACAACCCGGTTTTGCCGATTAGTTGCGATTGACACTGACATGCTTGAGTTTACGCAGATAGTGGCTGGTGTTAATCCAAAACGTGTGAAGGATCGTAATCCACCGTGGAACGCGCTACCAGCAGAGAAAGTTTTCAGACCCCCCCTCTTTTCTGTCATCTTCTTTACCTGTGTGTGTGTGTGGCTCATTTTAATTCTGTTTATAACCTAAACACTGAGCTATTTTCCTGGAAGTAAGTTATGTGGCTTCCTTGTGTCCTGAACTAAATAATCAAATCTAACCACCAAGCATCGCATCACAAACCAAGATGTATCCATATAAAAGCACGACATGGTCCTAATTCCACCATCATTATCTTCGACCAATGCCTTGCTACGTTTCTAAGCGATAACCCTGAACAAAGAGGCAGAGTTGTCTTTGGAAGGGGGCAGCACTCTCGAGTTCGTCTGGTACATCATTTTGCCAAACTCCGTTGGGTGAAAATTAATACTCTCTCTCTCTCCATCTCTCTCTCTATATACTAACGTCATCATCTCTCCATCTCTCTCTCTCTCTCCATCTCTCTCTCTATATACTAACGTCATCATCTCTCCATCTCTCTCTATATATACTAACGTCATCATCTCTCCATCTCTCTCTCTCCTCTCTCTCTCTCTCTCTCTCTCTCTCTCTCTCTCTCTCCAGCGACTAGGTCGTTTACAAATGACAAAGTTTATTTGTAATTCCTTTCTATCGCGGCTAATAAGAGTTTTTGTTTTCCATTGTGGTTTGTACTAATCGTGGCGTGACTGCTTCAAACCTCAGCCGTCTGGATTTACGATCAGTCAAACAATAAAAGAAACTTGTCTCCCTTAAAGTCGCTCAATGGAAGCAAATGGGTTCAGCTCATTATCCTGGCTGTCTTAGATTAGCATAGTGGCCAGAAAACTGATAAACATCTTTAATATGGTACAGACCTTGCGATAAGCTTTCAGAAGATCGACGATTATCAGACAGAAAGCAGAGCTTATGAAACGTTGTTGTAATCAATCTCTAGCCTAATGTTATCGACAAATCTGCATTACCTGAACACTAATGAGAAATCCGCTCACAGGAGGGAGCAGTAAATCTACCCTAATGGGGATTATAAGTGGCATGGCGACGTCAGACTTCAAATTATCAATAACCAATAACACAACATCTCTCTCCCTCTCTTTCTCTCCCTCTCCCTCCCTCTCTCTCTCTCTCCCCCTCTCTCTGCCACTTAATTAACTAAATTAAAACTTATTTCGTTTGCGTCATTAATCAGAAACCATTTCCTCTCACTTACCGGGAACATCGTTGCAGGCCTCCTCCCCTGGTCCACAGATTTCTTATCTGTTATTTAAAGTGGGAGATTTTTAAACCTAAATTACAACTCTCACATAAACAAACAAGTTCGCGGTTTTGGTTTCTCTGCTGCTCAGTAAACGACCGAGCAGTGAGTGCTCTCTCGCAGAGGCTTCCTTGCGGAGTTTACACAGCATTGATTACGCGAAGGGACTTTGTTGACTACTATTCACCCTGGGAAGTGCACTAAGCCTGCAGGCCGACAAGCCAACATTGGCTACATCCTTGGCCTTTCACCAGACTGATGGGTGTCCAGAACCGGGGCATGCCACACGCGGACTGGAGACTGCAGGTTCCCTCTCGCACTATTTAAATGAGCTTCTCCAAGTGTAGAGATTAACCCTTTCCATCGCACGCACGCACGCGCAAGCAAACACACATACTACCCCTTGCATATCTGCTAGAAAATATAAAGGCTCGATTCGTCGCGTTCTGCTGATTTATTCATCAGGATAACAAGACGTTAAGACACCCAGAGGTATGGCCGCAGTCTCTTCACACTGACTGGTATCACTGTCGATCGCATCTGTTGATTTCCGTGGCCGTCGGCTGTTTGTTAATGTATTACTTTGTACAGCCTTTAAATAATTTAGAAGAATGTTTATGGTCATCGGTCTTGATGCAAAGACTCTTGTCCAATGCGTCCCGTTTCCCGGAGCTTTAAAAACACTTAGATGTTCCCGCTGCAGCTTCGGTTCGGTAAATGCCCTAACCAAACCATAGGGCAATCGTCCCTGTGTGGTCAGTCTGTCGGGTGACACCTACGTAACGTCCCCAACATTGTTCGTTTGCTTCTTGAGTATTTCATCTTTAATAGCTCAACGTTCATAAAAGACGATTCTTCGTGTACGTAATATATTCACCCATATGTTATAATAATTACTCAGATTGAATAAAATCTAAAAAAAAAAAGAAAAAACAACTATCGTCTTGTCTCTGTAAATATTTCTTTTCTTCAAAACATTTGAAATTTCAACACTTCGGATTAAATATTCAAAATTCCTACACAATAACAAGCTTGGCGAGCGTATACAAAACATTAACTACCGGTCAAGCTGATGTATATGTCATTCGAAAGAACAGGAAATTGTTTTCTATCAGTGTAATGGCTGAAATGCTTATTTATATATATTTTACGAATCAGCCAACCAAAGTTTGTCCTCTTAAGCCTTCGTCCATCCCTGTAAATCGAGCTCTAACCCCTTCAGCTTCTGGTCATTTAAATGTAACAGATTGCTATTTGTCAGCCTGTTTGGCTAAATTTAAACTGATTTTTTACTCCTTATTTTGACGGACAAAGAAACGATTTTGTTTATTTCCTCCGCGTCAGAGAGATGATGCATTTTCTGTGGAAAACTCCAGTCAGCGAAAGTAGGAGGCTCGTCGTCCCACGCTAAGACGTTAGTTCTGAATTGCAATTGTTACGATAGTTGACGTCACTTCCGGGTGCTAAGTTATCGTTTTCAGCCTTGAGTCAATCCTTTCCCGTAAGTAGCTTCACCACAGCTGTGCACTAACGATCTGGTGAGTAAAAGGAGAACGTGCTAATATGAGTGGTAATTCACCCGCGAGATATGTCAAGAGTTAGAAGGAGGCTTGGTACGGTTTCTTTCCCTTGTGTTCATCTGGCATCGTTGCTAGATGCCTGTTCGGAACATAGGAGATTTTAAAGCGTAGGTTCCGAACATCTCAGAAAAACCGTGGCGGAAGCGGTAGTACCCTATTGATGCTGCCGTGATCAGACGCGACTTTTACGGCTTAAACTCGATCTCCTGACGAAAAATATGCGCTGTAAGGCCTCCGACGTCACGTGTTGAAGACAATGAAACGTCGTTTGCTGGTCAAATAGGTTTTACAAGCCCTTCTCCTGCTGCCATGAGAGAGAGAGAGAGAGATGACGTCAGGAAAGATATATGATGTCAGTACAGAGAGAGATGGGGAAAGAAAGAGAGAGAGATGACGTCAAGAGAGATATATGACGTCAGTACAGAGAGAGATGACGTCAGGAGAGATATATAACGTCAGTACAGAGAGAGATGACGTCAGGAGAGATATATGACGTCAGTACAGAGAGAGATGACGTCAGGAGAGAAAGAGAGAGAGATGACGTCAAGAGAGATATATGACGTCAGTACAGAGAGAGATGTCAGGAGAGATATATGACGTCAGTATAGAGAGAGATGACGTCAGGAGAGAGATATATGACGTCAGTACAGGGAGGGAGGAAGAGAGAGAGAAAGATTGTTGTAGGGTGTCTTAGACTTGAACGTGGACCTTCATGACATCCCTCGGTCACCTAAGTCCAAAGAGATCCCGTGAAGTTCCATCACGGTAAAAACTAGCCAAGGGCGGCGAGAACGACAGACGTAGGGAAGGAGATACAGTACAACTAGAACACACCTGGCATGAATTAAATGGCGTGATTCTGGTGACAAATATGGCTCTAAGAGATTCATAACAATTCACAACCAAACATTTTCACGCAGGAAACATGAGCGCTACACTGTCGAGACGCTGGTACACCTGCAGAATTAACTGTTTTTTAGCAGAAGTGTCGCTGAAGAGTATCCCGATAAATCAACACAAGGATGCCCGCGATACAGAAACGGGCTCTGGTCTAATTCCATGGCGTGATAATCTCTTTGTGTGCCTTTAAGTACAGAAACTTCTACTTTCGCTTTCTTCTGCTTATTGACGTTTGTTTCATTCACGTTACGTCGTCCATTGCTGTCTTTATTTCTCCTTTTAACTCCATCCCTCTCTCTGTAGACCTCGTGAGAATAAAATACTTTCTATAATCGATTGGCTTTTGATCAGTGATTGATCATCGATCACGCTAAAAAATCAGATCCTATAAACGAATAGTTGTTGTTGTTGTTTTTCTTTTACGTTATTCCAGTTTCTACAGAATACGAGAAAAAAGAAAGACGTTTTTTTGAATTCTCTCTTGATTGACCGCAATATAATTTCAAGTTCAATTTAAATTACCTGGATGTATTTTAAAAGTCCGCAGTTTGCAAACCATTTTGTGGAACTTTTAGAAACGGACGTTTTTCTGCTGACAAAAGAAAGAGAAACTCGTTTGATTCTGTCTCCATATCGTGTCCACCCCTCTGAACGAGGTCTGCTCATCGGTGCGTGTCGTGCTGGACGAGCACGGACCTTGACAGAAAAACCTTCGTGAAGGGTGAGAGTAAGCAGCAACATCAACAACAACAACAACAACAGTAATAATGATAATAATAAGAAGAAGAAGAAGAAGAGGAAGAAGGGATGAAAATGCATGTAAAAAAAGAAGGAAAACGGCAACGCAAAGGCTCGGTGGATGGGTGATGAGGGAAGGGAAGAAAACGTTCAATCCGGAAAATGTAAGATAAAGGTAGGATAGAATATCGGGGTGTTAATAAAAAAATATTTTGTTTTCTGGAAACTATCTTTGCTGAGAGAGAAGGAAATTTAAAACTGGCAGAAGTCCCCTCTCGGCAGTCGTGAGAGATGTAAGACTTGGTTTATTGGGGGAAAAATCTCCTCTCTAAGCAAAACTGCTTGAAAGAGAATCTTTGACCGAACAACTTTTCTCAAAATAAAATATTTGTTTTCTTTTTTTAAAAAATCCATGCCTAAATATGATAATTATGAGGCAGTTATTCATGGGTGCTAAAGGGTAGATAACTCACTCAGACTGGTGAACAAACCTCTCCAGCTGAAAGACACAGCGGTTTAGCTGAATGTGAGTAATAAGAGAACGGTTTGTTAGAAAAAGAGTACTTGTGTTAAATTGGTGGGTGAGGAAGGGGCGCTCTTAGAAGACGGTTAAAGGGACTGAGAGCTTGGTGAGAGAGGCGGCACACGAAAGGCTTTACCCGTTATCCATAGATAACCGTCTTTTCGGACCAACTTAGCATCTTTCCTGGTATCCATCTCTCCTAAAACAAAACAAAAAACACAAGTAACTTTGCCGAATCGGCTAAACAACGTCTCACTCGTTCGTTAGCCCTCCCAAAACTTCCGTGGAAGAATTTGATTTCGATGGTGAACTTGCAGCTGCTTTTCAAGAATTATAAAAGCTAAAAAAAAAAAAAACTTTTTTAATGTAAATAGAAAAACCACCAAATGTCAGAAAACGACTCCCTGTGAGAAGAACCGGATACAGGCAGTGCGCGCGGACTGTGACGAAAGCACCAATGAGTTCTTAAAACAATTTCTGAGAACCTGCTTGCAGATCCCTTTGTGGAAAAGGAAGCAAAACAAAAAGTCTGACAGTCCCTTTTTGGTCGAATAGATACACACACACACACACACACACACACACCACACACACACACACACACACACACACACAGAGAGAGAGAGAGCCTGCACGTGCCATGGCATCCGCCGACACCAATGACGTAACATGGCACCGCCGTCGACAACAAAAGGTAACTCTTATTATCAAAATTATAAACAAAAAACAACCACCTGCAATGAATAAGAAACGAAATAAGTTCTAACGTTTCCTTTGCAAAAGTTGGCCTCTCTCCCCTTCTTTAGTTCTAAGTTACAGCGGCAAAAGAATTAACCAACGTATCGAGGTTCCAGCCGTCAAAGAAAGTGCGACATCTTTGATTTATAGGAGCCACCCCCCTCCGTTCATGTTTTCCTTTTACCCTGGGGAGTGCCTTCTGTCCGGTTGCTGCCATCCCGACGCCAAGAATCCTAGCTTCAAGAATGGCCGAAACGAAGAGCGATCCGGCCCACAGTGTTCACGGCCTCTCAATCGGAAGAGGCAGAAGAGGAGCTGAGATCGACCGCGTAGCGAAACCGTGTTACGGTCCGTCACCTAAGCTGGGCTTTCGCCACATAGAAAGCGAAGAAGACAGGAACCCCCCCCACCTTAAAAAAGGGTGAATCGCTCAAATTCGCCCTTTTGTGACGGACCACAGTCCAGATTTTGTACCAAGACCAAGATTAGCGCGCGGAGGCTTCGGGCCGTAGGTTGTCAGTACCCGTCTCTCTATAGTCAAACGTCTCAGCAGCGTGTGGACACGGACGGACTATTTTTTTTCTTTCTTTTCCGGAATCTAGTAACAATGACGAAGTACCACCAGTAAATAAATAAGTGGCAAGTGACATTCCTGTCGCCATGGTTAACACCAGCAGAGCTGATTAGTAGATGGACATACCATCCTCGGTGGAGGCAGCGCGATAGGGACCAGAATCACTAAGTAGACGGTAGTGTCAGGTGAGCACTTGAACATTAGATTTAATGACCAAAATTACGAAATGTTAACCGCTTTTTTAAAGTTGTGATTGCCCATAAACAAGATATTATTTATGATTTCAACTAGAAATAGACAGAATCTGTTAATCTTCTCTTTTTATACCACTGGATAAAGCGCTTCTTCTATTCATAGGCTTTTGAAATCGGATACTTCGTAAATAAGGAATTTGCATTGCCCTATCTTTTAAGAGAGATGGGTAAATGATCCATGATATATATATTTTTTTTAATCTTCTCCCTGAAACGGGAAAAGGGAATAGCAAATGTCTAGAATGGCAGTTCTTTCGAAGTGGGTACTGTTCAGATGGAGAAAATCTCTCCCAGGAATACTCAGAACGCAAATAGGTAACTTCTTTGAATCGGCGAGCAAGGCAGCGGAGAAGCATTCTCAGTCCCACCCAACACGAACAACGCCGGACCCAGCCAACAGTCTGGAAATGCGCTAAGGAAATAAAAGAAATGCAAGTAATTAAAAGCTAAAAAGGGTCACGTTATGGAATACTTGACAAGTAAAACAGACGCACGTCCTTCGTCTGACGACAGCGACGACAGATCTATACAAACATCTCACATCTCGTTAGCTGGTGGCTTCATCTAAAACATTATGCATTGAAAACACGGTTCTGTTGTTTGCTCTCATCTCGCTTAACAATAGAGAAGATGCTTTGTCTAGATAAAGTTTTCAACAAAACAAATAAGGAAAGGTAGAGAACACTAGATGATACCCTATAAGTTTTCCTAATTCGATTAGCATATATCCATAGAATTAGCTCCCTACCCTACAGGCTGACACTTCGCAGAAGAGTGGAGCGCTGTCTTTTTACGTGTTAGGTGGAGTTCCCTATAAAGACCTTCGCTGCTGCAGCTGTGTTAAACAGGAGGGCGGCAGAAGGGTTAACGCAGAGAGGGTCAGAGGTAATCATGTAAGTTATTCGTATAGGGAAGAGGCTCGGAGAGTAAACATAGAACCTTAGAGAGAGCATAGAAAACTCGTGCCCGTTCGTTTTAAGAGGGGTTTCCTTCAGAAAGCTTACACGAAGAGCGGACGGCGCTTTCTAGAACCGTCAGGTTCGTGCGCGAGCCGAGAGCGAGTGGGCGGGGTCGACTCGCATTCCGCGGTGATTCGCTGCATCACAACTTCCTGTTTACTCCGCGGCCGGGGTGATGTAAATCTACGCGCAGGCCTCTTTCCTAACCTGATGCGTTGCCAAGCACACACCCCCTTTTGAACCGTGCCAGTGCGACTTAATGAGCCGATTGCCATTTCTCTCTACCGCTCACGTGAGATTACGGGGGGGGGTTCTGTCCAATGTTAAAATAATTTGCTGCAACTGTCGTCAACTCCCCCCCCCTGTGTGTGTATGCGGAGGGGGGGGGGACCGCTATAATGACAACCCAGAATTTAGAAAACTGAGAGTACAAGGCACCGACATCTTGATTTATCAAATAAATAAGAACTCAAACAACTCTTGAATATTATTTCTAATTCTACCCAGCCCCAAATTTGTTCTTCTTTACTCTTCCTTTCTTATTGTTTTTTTTTTTTTTTGTAGTTTTCCAGAAGCCCCACTAATCTGCGTGACGCTGGTGACGTCAGAAGTAGAATTCTCCTCAATCGCGGAGGATGATGATTCTCTCTGCTTCACCTATGATATTCTAAACAACATCAAACAAACGTTTAATTCCTTTTTCATTCGCTTATACGAATTCTGTTATACCCCCCCCAACCATTATTTGTTGGCAGCTCTTTGGATGCGTGGATTCGTGTTTTCCGGATTCTGAGTTCTTCGAGTGCGAACCCCGAACTGTGGAGATGCACATCTTCATCAAAGCAAATTTCCCATCGCTTCCTCTGTTTTCTTTCGCTGCCGTCGTCCACCTGAATAAACTTCCCCCGCGGGGTTCGCGCGAAAACTCAGATGAATAGACGCCATTTACCGTTTCGGCTCTTAACGAACTTACGCCATTAAGACGACATCGGCGCGGCCTGATTTCGATTGTCTTTATTATTGTATATTTTCTAGATCAATGACAGGAACAGCGGCGGCAGTGATGACACCGCGTTCAGCCTTAGATGCTAGGCAGAAAAAGGGCATTTCTAAGAGCAATAAATCTCGGTTAAGCCTCGTTCTGATCTTCCTGGCTCCTCCGTAATCAGTAAACACCCTGTGACTGTGATTAGAAGAGTTTTAAAGCATCAGTAACCGCTCACTTTCCCAAACTTGGGTTTTGATTTCAGAATTTCATTTTAACAAAATTAAAAGATGATAAACCAGAAATAAAACAAACACTGAATTAATCACTCTATGATTTACTTTAAACACACACACACACCACACACACACACACACACACACACACACACACACAAACACACACACAAAACCATAATTATTTCGTGATGCATAGTTTTGACCAGCAGTGTATGCAGTAGTCTGGTAGGTTTTGCTTTAATTATTAATAACCAGATTCTTCTACAGCGCACTTGTCCGCTAATATGTACTTTAATCAGACTCATAAGGAAGCAGAAGGTCGTCTTTTACCTAGTAATTTAATATCAATTAAATAGGACGTAAAAAAAAAACGATATTTTGCTTCTTTATGATTATAAATGGTGTAAAGATGAATTTCGAGTAACCTTCATGAAATTTAATAAGAATACGTTTACCGCCGCCATCACTTTAGATGCTACCCCGACATTTTGTGTGTGCATTTGGATGGTGTCCAAGTCGCCTGTTTTACCCAAAGACAGACTCACAGTAAACGCGGCCAGTGTAGCAGAGCTCCGAGGAAACTGCAGGTCGGAAGATGAGAGAGAAACGTTCGTGTGCGGCGAACATCCGGGTTCCTAAATGCGGGAACGCTTCGTGAACGCCACCGTGTATCGGCGTCCGGAGCGATGTCTGTCTTCTCACTGCGTAATTTGTACATTCCATTGATAAAACAAAATGAACTCTCTCTCTCTCTCTGTAATGACGTCATATCTCTCTCTGTAATGACGTCATCTCTCTGTAATGACGTCATATCTCTCTCTGTAACGACGTCATCTCTCTGTAATGACGTCATCTCTCTGTAATGCCGTCATCTATCTCTGTAATGACGTCATATCTCTCTCTCTCTCTCCTCTCTCTCTCTCTCTCTCTCTCTCAGGGTTCTAGCCGCCTTGACTGATTGGCAGCGGAGCTGTCTTTCCTGAAGCACCGTATCCGCAGCACAGATCACGCTTTCAGCGCCCCCCACCAAATACAATCAAGATGAGACTACCCGGTCTCACCTCCCCAATCGCTGCACGGCTGAACTATACTGCCAACACGTGTAAGTATCACGGCTGCTGGACGTATTTTAAATTAGTAAGCCACAGTTCGTAAACACTGTTACAGGGGCAGGTAATAAAAATGTAAATTTAAGTATAAGGTAATACATAGAAGCCGTAACCATTTTAAAGGAACGTACGCATTCCTCTACTGTGATTATCCCGAAAATATCGGAGAAGCTACAGGCACTGGTTTTCCAGATTCTGTGTGATGTAGAACTATCAGATTACATCGAACTGCTTAACTGGTTAATAACGAACGCCGATTGTTTATGGCTGATATCTGATATTATCTGGAGCGCGTGCTGCTGCTGCAGTCATCTTCTCGCAGAGTGCCCGTCTTGTCTACAGCCGGTATCGATGTCTTTACAAACACAATATTGATTCACCTCGGCTTCATACAAACCAATTTCGTTCAGAGGTTCGCCCGGAATACTCCTGCTTATCTTTTACTCGCAGTACCGACAGGCGGCGCTGCCACCCGTGAAGGGTCGACTGTTGGAGCAGCAGCAGCCAGCTCGCCACTCGACACTCCCACCGTCTGATTCTTTTTCTTATTTGCTTCACTCCACCAGCAGAATCACCAGGGCGTGTAAACAGTTCGGATTACGTCCGACTCGGATCCCTCGATACGGATTTCTTCCTTCTGAATACTGTCCTCAAATGGGGCAAATTTATGCAAATTTATTTGTGATACTGGCCTTGAGATGGTCCCCCCACCATCACCACCACCACTGGCCATTAGAAAGGCCTGTTTACGCGTGACGGGACGATAAGCTCCACTTATTACTTTGATTGTCGAACGAGAATACTGCACGCCATGCGTGACCAATGTTTCAGAAGACCATCAGCCTACTGACGAAGTACTCAGCTAGGGTTGCCGATTTTGTTCGTTAACTACGGAAACCAGCAACTTTCTCACGAGGGCCCAATTTGGAAGCAAGGAAATATTTTTTTGTTCTTTTTTAGTGGCAGATTACATTTGAGGCGACATTCTATACTTTTTTCGGATAATAATGCGAATGTTTCCGAGGAGACAGCCGCTGTTACTATGGTAGACACATGGATGCTTTTAGCGCTAATCTTATCTGTAAACAGATCCGACCTCGACTGTTAATGTTCGTAGACCTGGAAGATGACTGGGGAGAAATCTGTTTTATATAATTTATTTCTCCCTTCGTTTTTAAAAATACACAGCTTCGCCACACGTTCACAACCAAAATACTACGGGTTGAGAAAGCAAGTAAATCGTGCATACGTTTTGGACATTTTACTGTCAAATCAAAGGCGCCCTTCTTTGGTCGTCAGCTGCCTTCTGAGAGAGAGTTCGTTGTGTTGTTTTACTTGCACATCATTTAAATTCAAATAATAATAATAATAATAATAATAATAATAATAATAATAATAATAATAATAATAATAATTCAAAGATTCAAAGTTAATAGCTGAGGAAAATGTTTGTCGTAAGTATCGCGAGACATCACGGTGTTTAGAATGAGCTGATAAGCCAACTTGTCGGAATAAAATCACCATAGACTATCCTATGATGACGACGGCGGCGGTAAATGATGGCAAAAACGTAGATTTATTAGCTGTCAGTTTATTACTAATGGTAGGGTGAAGAGAAAAGTCCGTAATGGCATTTACTTTCTCACTGTATTTCAGTCACCCTTGTTCATTAATCTCTATGAATATTTAAAGAACGCGTCCAGATAAGTATATAAAGCACGTGGTGATTATCAGTTCGGTGCTACTATAACATCATTGCAATACAGCAACACGAAGTAATAAAATCGATATGTGATTTTATTTCTAACCTCTATATTTACCACAAAACATTTAATATGTGAGGTTTCCAGTGAGATACGTAATTTTGATTTTGTTTGTCGTGGGTTAACACACACACACACATACACACACACATAAACACATATACACACAACACTCATACACACATATATTCACATAACACTCATACACACACATAGCACTCATACACACACACACACACATAAACACATATACACACACACTCATACACACATATATTCACATAACACTCATATGCACATAACACTCATACACACACACATAAACACATACACATAACACTCATATACACACACACTCATACACACACATAAACACATATACACATAACACTCATACACACACACACACATAAACACATATACACATAACACTCATATACACACACACTCATACACACATATATTCACATAACACTCATATACACACACACTCATACACACATAGCACTCATACACACACAACACTCATACACACATATATTCACATAACACTCATATGCACATAACACTCATACACACACATATAAAACATACACAACACTCATACACACACATAAACACATATACACATAACACTCATACACACACATATAAACATAGCACTCATATACACACAACACTCATACATACACAACAATCATACACACACACATAAACACATATACACATAACACTCATACACACATATATTCACATAACACTCATATACACACAACACTCATACACACACATAAACACATATACACACAACACTCACACTCACTCACACACACGCTCACATTATTGACAGCTTTTTGGCCGCACGCGCATGTTATGTAAAAACGATACTACGCTAAAAACATGTCGCATACATCCAAGAACAATATTTTCCAGATGTAGTGAAGGTAAGTGGCCTACGCTGACGTCTGTAGACGCATTTTACCTGCATTTCTGCGATAGTTTCCACTGCCGAAGAGCGATGCCAAAAAAAGTAATTAGTAACGCGGATGTTATTTTGGAAAGCACACATTCATCCATCCGCTGCCTGATTGACCGGCGTGCTTCTTCGTGCCAGATCCTTCCGCCCGTCACTGCAGTGCTTTCACTGCGCTAAGATAAACGGGACGGCGCGATCCGGTTAAGAAAGTTACACCTGTTTGTCGGGTGGCGCTTCTGAATGTCAGCACAGAGCAAACTTCCGCGTTAAGAAATAGTCCACCCGCGCGTGTATCGCTCGTCGAAGATAGCAAGTAGGTTGTCCCACGTGTTCGGAGAAGGATGACCATGACGTCATACGTCACGTCGAAGCCGGTATTCATGGCAACCAAACAGTCCACTGGTATTTCCTGTAGAGTTGGTGCTCAATAAATACAAAGTCTATTTATGTAATAGAACTGACTTAATGGATTCTTCTCTTTTTAGTGCACGTTCTTGTCGCTAGGAGACGGGTGCGATCAGTTTGGTAATAAAAGTAGTTCTGTTGGTGTGCTAACTAAAGCAGTCCAACTTATTGATTGTCTAAGAGGTTCTGGATGAAGGCATTTCTGTCTCCTATCACCAAGAGCGCGTGCTCATGGGAAGTAACCGAACGTAATTCATTTTTGATAGTAAGTGTCGAAGAGCATAATTACTTATTTGACACATTTTATAATTTAAAAATGGTGAGTACAGAGAGAAACAGTTTGGATTTAGAACGTGGTTGGTTGCCCCTCCAATCGTTTGAATTTCTCTAAAAAAAAAACAAAAAAACAACAAAAATCTGGTATCAATGAACTTGCATTTGACTTAGGTTTTTATTTCTTAGTTCCCAAATCCTTATCTCGGAAGCTATCTTGCATTCCATATATGTTTTGTTAATACAAAAAAAAACAAAAAAAAAACCAGCAGTTTAGACTAATTTTTTTTATCGGAAACTTGCATATTACAAAATGGTGGCAAGGTTTCGGCGAGCGAGGCCCCATAAAACACCCAAACAGCTTCCGGTGGTGTACGTTTTCGCCCCTGGAACAGAATCGTGCGCGAGAAGGTCCGCGACTCGTGCGTAGCCAGCCTCCTAACCCCGCATTCACACAATTTTATTCCGCACACCACCAACCGTTAAACGGGGGGGGGGGGTATTCCTTAAATTACAGACGACAGTTGTGAGGCCGCGAACCGATTTCCACACCACCCGTAACGGCTAAGAATCCACAAAAGCCGAAAGCCCTTTCCTTCAGAGCTCCATCGGCCGCCATTCTGTTTATTGGCCCTACCATGGCCGAACACTTCCTTCGCTTTTCACCACACATTCCATCCACGTTTCCCTCCCCCCCCCCGTCCCTGTATTAACGCCACACAAAACAACTCAGCGCCGTCTCCTTAGACTGCCAATTTATGTTCGATTACTGTTGCCATAGTTACCGTCCCCAGCGACATTCCATGGAGGCTGTTCTGATCGGAGTTAGCAGTCGAATAGTTCGGACACGAGGCGCGGAGCGGAACGAAAAAGGGGTCCTGGGCCCCGGACTGGTACCAACGAGCAGAGACGTCGCCAAGCGGATTTTAAACTATTAGTATTAAAACAAAACCGCTGTTTTGGAGAGGCTGAGAGAAAGAACCAAAATGTTTCCAAATATCACCAAATAAAAGCGCCTTTTTTTAGCCGAACTAAACCACGTGCAAAATTAGAAAATGTTTCTCGAGTAACCGAACGTTGTTGTTAAGTGCGTACACACACAGAGCCCCCTACCTAGCTCCTTTGCCTTGAGGTCGCTTCCTGACAATGGCTTCCTGCACAAAGGGGATTTTGACGATATCAACTCTGGGCACGCGCGCAGAAGGGGAAAGGTGCGGGTCGGGTGAGGGAATCCCGACCCGACGAAGCCGACCAGCTATTTAGAGAGACTGAGAAATGGTGTGGTCGGCGAGCTTGGATTATAGGACGGACAAGCGAGCGAGTGATGGGGAGACTGCGCCTGGACGCGGCACTAATCCGCCATCCGACTGCCGTGTAGTCCCACTGCGGTGTGAATGCTCTTTCCGGGACTGAAAACCGGAGGCGGGTGGGGGACTTTTCTTTGTGATTGGTTAATTCTGTTCGTCTACTCTCAGGTTTACTCTGCTACCATACAGGAATGCCGTACCAGAACGCCTCCGTCGTCATGCAGGCTCCCGTCTCGTCTTGGTCCTTTCCGGAAACTCCCGCCTCGTCTTGGTCCTTTTCCGGAAGCTCCCGCCTCGTCTTGGTCCTTTCCGGAAGTTCCTGGTTAAAGCAGCGAGTTACCAAATTGTATTTTAAAAATTGGCAAAATATAAATTTTAGCTCCCTCGAACGTTCCTGCTCCATGACTACAAAATGTACAGGCACAAATTACGGAAATAAATTAGAATGGTCCATAACAGAAAATGATTTGCATCCATTCTTTGATTAGCTTAACCAATTTCCTAACACCGCCCCTGGATAGACAGACGCTCCCACCTCCCCAAGCGTAACACCTTACTGTCTTAGTCACACACTGATGTAACCACCTTTCGCTAGACCATCTTCGAGAGAACCGTGTCTAATTCAGTTTTCCATTGAGACCAACCATCCTTCTTCGGAATCTTTGCTGTCTAGCAAAACCCCGTCCCACTCTCTTGGAGGCCATTAGAACATTCTCGAACGAGCTTCCTTCTTAAGGTTGATATTCTGACCCTCCTCCCCTCGCCAGACAGTTGCAACACTTGGATGATTGCGGGTAAGGTTCTGTCATGGTTCGCTGAACAGCCAAAATTAAATTCTCTGTTGCTAGATGAGAAAATTATTACCACTTGATTATTAACATCTTTAAAAAAAAACAACAACAACCCCGTTTCAGCCTCGGAAACTGGCGCTATTGAATCTCACCTGGCCATTTTACACGCTGATCTCGGGATCGGCCAGTTGTCGGCAGATGTTTGTAAAACTACCGCCGTTTGTAGATCGTGGATGCTGATAGCTGGCGGTGTTCAACTCAATGAGGAGGTGAGCGCTTCAGGGTCTTGCGCAGGGATCACAGGGCACCTATGACATGACAGCTCATTGACCGTAACTGTTTCGCTGCTAAGCTCCCCCACCCCGTGACCTTATTTTTGGCAGTGAACCAATCAAAATCACTCTTTTATCAAGTTTTGGTACGGATCAAGTTAAAGTTGTGTAATACAAAATTGCTATTAGCGAATCAAAGTGGCCGTTTCACAACAAGTTCGGAACGTCACAATAGGGGCCTGCAGCAGCGAGTCAGTTAGCATCTCCATGTTCTCCCTAATTCCGTTCTTTGAGATTCGTGTTTGGAGAACTTTTTTTCTTTCTGCGCCAGATTTTCGTATCACTTACAAGCTATATCTTACCGTTTTTATGGTATTATTATTATTTGTTTGGAAATATTTAAAAACAAGCATGTACATATACTTTTCTTTTGATAATTCGCCTCACATACCCGACAGATTAACTCTACATAGAAAATGGACAGCAGGCGGAATGTTGACCTTTTTTTGTTGTTTTCTGATTCTTCCAAAAGGTCTTTGACTTTCTGAATTTATCGTTCCTTATCTCTGCGATTAACATTTATCCAACTTTACTGTTCTGCTAACAAATTGTTCTTTGAAAGATTTCAAACCTGTCCCCGTAGTTTGTATCGTTATTATAATTTATGATCTTTAAATTTGTAATCTAAATTATTTTAAAATCCACTGATAATTAAATTTATTTCATTACACATCCACCCTAAGCCTAAACCTCAGCAATATCCAAGTTTCTCATTCCAGAGCAGCTTATATAACAGAATATGAAATTGCTCCTTTATTCAAAAAACGTTTCACATTAAATTGTCTATATTAAATATCCATTAAAGCTGACACAACGTAAAATAATTAAAATTTAAAAACACTAATTAAAGCCGTCCTGTTATCTCTTTAAATATTTACGAGTTGGAAACTGCAAATCCACCAGAACAAATTTATTTTCGGTTTTTAAAATACCCGTAACCATAGCAATGCGCTGCTTTATTTGATAAAATTCCGCAGCTAAATACACTCTTTGCTATCAGTTTCCGCCAGACCTGCGTCAGTAATGTTAACGGATGAAATGTGAGGTGGACAAGTAGAGTAAAACAAAGTCGGTAGAAATCTGGCACTTCTACTCTTTAACCGGTTAGGTGGGGCGAGGTGTGTGTGTGTGTGTGTGTGTGTGTGTGTGTGGAAGGGGTCTTATCACGTGATCAGCCATACCGACAATGTATGCTAGTTACAGATAAAGTACACAGACGGTGTTGTGCTGTTGTGCATAATTATGGCCTGTCTACGGCTGATGCAATATAGAATTCTGGTAGCAATAGTACGACCGGAAGGGATGGGGGGCACAAATTAAGGCACATTTCTCACGGCCATGAAGATTATTGCTGTATATTTGTGGGAGGTGAAAAACGCCAACCCGTCCGCCATTAAGAGGTCTACGAGCTTCGGCGCTGAGTGTTACCACTAATGGCTGCCTGCGGAGAACTCGTCTTGGCCCCCGGCACCAGTCGCCCGCGAGCTGTTTCCGCGAGTATCTTCCTTCACGTTCTGATCCACCACGGATTTCAAGTTTATCTTAAAATCTACCAGAGAATCGCAAACAAGCCCCCGAGCCGGTTAAATAAAGTGATTTCGGGGGTCGAAAGGAGCTCCAACGTGTTTTTAATGTCGGCGAGTTTTCGCTCTAAAACCAGACTCTTAAACTCGTTATTTCAGATAAGTTCAGGCAGATAGATACATCACCTAGTCAACTGCTTCTATGTTAACAGCCCGAGACAGTTCTAAAGACGCCGAGTTCTTTGCGAGTCAGAATATATATAAAAATTAGATTTTAAAAAAATGATAGAAAAATAAGTAATTAATAGACGGATTAAACATGCAGATATCTGCTTGACTGGAACCGCTGTAGATGATCGCCTAAGGTGGTATCAGAGTCCAATATATCTGTTTATTTTTTTATGGCAATGACAGTGGTCTCCCTTGTTTCAGAATGGTTGACCATGCTTCACGTTTACATGACGAATATCAGCTGAATAATAATAATAATAATGAATGCAGTAAACAGCATTGCGGCAATCAACACTCCTTGCTGTAACAGCAGTGACCTACAGTTTTAACATCATCAACTGGAAGCTAAATGAGATAAAAGGAAAACAACTAGATAGCGAGACAATGCAGCTCCTCGAAATGAACAACACAGCTAAAGGCGGTCTGCAGATGTAGCTGGAAGAAAATGAAGATCCAATGATGAAGATGATTTACCAACATCAAAAAAAGAAGCTAGAAGGAATTAGACATCTCTAACATCTCTGAAAAGGCAAATGAGAGAGTGATCGAGAAAGCCAAAAGAGTAAAGTAGTTTGTCAATAAAGAAGCGTTGACACAGCTCAAAGACAAGGAAAGGGTACAGATTATTCAGGGGCCAGTATCCAACAAGAATTAGCAAAGCAGCTGTCGACCAGGGGAAAAAATTCATCGTTGCAGGAATATGCCGAGGCCAACTGACCGCCTCATTTCGGGTTGTATCCGCTGTGAAATCTGCGAAGACTGCCACCAGCAACAATAGCCCAAACTGACCCAAAACTTGGTTTCTAGTAGCAGGGTTGGATGACGAAATTTTCGATGTCAGACTCCTAGAGAAGCCTGGACGCAATACAATGTGGATAAGATACCATAAATTCTGATTGATTAAACTAAATTTAATCCAAGACTTCACGCGACTAATCCATGGCAGAGGACTCTGAAGGAAGCTCTAAGCGTAACCGAAAACTAACTGCAATATTTCATTTCAATAAGATTCTTGACTTGAAAGAAAAGTAACCCCGCGTATTATTTATTTACACCGGGATCCTATCTCCACCCTGTCTAATCGGGACATACATCCCGCAGCTATGAATCATCGCCTCTTTTCATCTACGAGATTGAAACTAAAGACAATTAGGCTGAAGGGGGGGGTGGTGCGGCGGGGTGATACGGGCACGTGTTTATCTCGCTTCTCCGGCTCGGCTTTCTCGCCGTGAGTCATCATCTGCTGAGTCAGGGTGCGCAGCAACTCCTCTGCAAGAAGATACTTCGCAAACACTTTTATAAATTAATCCCGGTTTTCGCATTTTCTGCTGAAACGTTACCTTTGTTTTGTGTTGTTTTTGTTTTTTTTTACTTTCGTTCTTGGCGGCGGTGAAATCTTTCTTCTCTGCGCACCGGTTTCGCTGCTTTTCGCCCGCCGAGTCCCGTTTATTCGCCTACTTTTCTGCGTGAATTGTTTTTCCTGTCGGGTGACGGCGTCAGGTTCTGGCCGCTAAAACCCGACACCGACCGGGAAGTTGTGCTGCTAAGTATGGCAGCCATCACGCACCGGATCGTCTTTCCCATGGCCAGGGCCGATGTTACCCCCTCCCCCCCCGCTATATTCTGAAAACAAACGATACGTGGCTCCTCCCCCGCCCTCGATATTTAGAAACGGTAGTTTTTAACTTTTACATTAGGTGCCATTTTAATACGATGAAGGTTTAGAAAAAAAAAAACCAAAAGACAGGGCAGAGTTATCGCGCTTGATGACGCGGGCGAAACTCGCCCGCGTTCTCCTAGCTCAGCAACAGGTGGCGCCAGTCGGAAGTTCGGCGGTGGGGTGGGGAGGAGGAGGATCCGGCTAGATGTGCGCACGCAGACGAAGCCAACACTTGGTTTTGGTGGGCGTGGTCTAACATCGAGATTAGTGTCGTGCGTGTTAAGGTGTGTAGTCGGTAAATCAACAACAACAACAACAGGAAGGTTCTTTCCTGTTAATATTTTACTGCGAACAGTTTCCGTTATCCTTAATGTAACAAATCCGCGATTCCCTCCCCTTCCTGCTGGAATCCCGGGGTGGAAATCGCTCCCGCCTGCTTTTAGGAGTAACCGGAGGGGCGACAACTCTGTCTGGGTCTGAGCTACACTCTCTGACGACTCTTCCGGGTACAGACGAGTCGTCCAGCAGCCGGTATATCGACAATTCGAGAGGAAACGCAATTGCTACAAGCGCATTAGGGTCGGAACAAGTTTTCTAAACAGGCACCCAAGAAAATTACGCCTTTTCTTTCGCACGAACGGAAACAACAGGTAAAACTTGAATAGGAACAGATTGATTTAAAATCTTGGGTGTTTGCCTAGGATCCGAAATCGATTTCCGGTTTCGCGATTGTGCATCCATCCATCGATCCATACATGTTTCTCTTCCAATAAAAATTACTACTACTACTACTACTACTACTACTACTAATAATAATAATAATAATAATAATAATAATAATAATAATAATAATAATAATAATAATAATAAAGTTTATCAAGCCGCCAGAAATCAGTTAATCCTTTTGTCTTGTTAGGAGAAGAAAAGATGGTAATATTGGCAGCCAGCGGAGTCGCCAAAGAACTGGAGGGAATCACTTTTAGTTTCGACGGTCTTGCCATTCCGCCTGCGTCCAAGATCTCGGGCCGTTGACACGAGCCAGGCATTTAAAAATGACGAGATTAAAGATGAGCGCCGTGGACAGTTTCTTTAGCTGGCGGAATGCTGTTGCCTTTCCTTGTTGTGGGAAGGGGACGCCACCTCGTCTTCGCATTATACCTCAGCCATCTCACCACATCAATGTGCTCCTTACGCGATCTTGCGGGACTTCGTGTATACACGTATACTGCACGACTGACCGTTAGTTATACACATCTGTTTCGATAGCCCCTATTATTGCTATTTATTTTTTTTTTTGAAAGCCGCCGGTCCACTGTCCTGTTTCGAATGAAAACTGTAAGCACGTGGTCCAGCCACTTAACCCTCCCACAACAACAACAACAGAAAAAACAATTTCTCCTTCTCAACTGCTCTTATGTCGCCATAATTAGAAAAGGATGCGCAGGAAAGGATTAATTAGATGTGCTATTTCGGCTCGAAGGCACGAAGCCAGGGAATAAAACGAACATATGTATGTGGTTTTATCCCGTGGTTCCTTTTTTTTCTTCTTAAATTGCATTTTTAACGAGTTGCCAGATTTACACAAATTATTAAATTATTGTTATTATTGTTTCCCGTGGTAAGCAGCTGTCAAGAGAAAGTTCGCCTCTGATCGTGGTTTATGGAGCCAGTGCTCGCCATTTCAGATCGCCCAGGAAAAGCTGATTTTCCGGTTTAACTCGGATTCTGTGCAGCAATAACGTTTACGGAAGTCGGCCCAGTCGACTCCTCCCCCCACGCAGAGGCTGCTCCGAGATCAAGGTGGCGCTACTCCTTGTTGGCTGATGCGCGCGTGGCGGCTTGTGCAGGATTTAGAAAATTAGCGGCACACCGGATGTGCGTTCAGCCTTGGCTGGGAGAAGTCCTGGCAAGAATAATTTCGGTAACCCTCGAGCTCGGGGGGTCATCATATTCGTTACTACACTGTTTTGGAGAAAATCCCAGATTTCGCCTGGCTCCCGGTCCTGTACTTTCTACTTTACGCTCGCAGCAGCCGTGATTCCGTCGGAAATTATGGTTTATCAACAACCCGCTTAAGGCGACCTGCTGCTTGCTCATGCTGCGCAAATCTGATTTGCTTTTTTAAAAAAAAGATGATGTCCGTCGGCTTTCTAACAGAGATGTCGGATTGTCATGCCCATCTAAGGGCGACAGACTTCATTAAATGTTCTTCCATCGCTCGTTCACATCATCAGGATGTGTTCCTAATTGGTCGGGTAAAAGAAAGCCAACAATCACCTTTTCAGTAACAGCTGAGAACGGAATGTTTTCTGATATTAAATTAAATACTACAGCATAACTTATTTTCCATTCGTGTGGCACTTCGCAAATTTTCCCAAGAAGACCAAGTTTCCCGATCCGTCCCTACCGCAACGAAGAAGCCATTTTTCTTAGTTTTGATTTCCTAGAACCTTTGAGAGAAGCTGTCTCTTTACTTGCATTCTGTTTGAATAACTTAAGTGCTTTCCACCGCATTCGTTATCCACTAAATTTACAGATCACAGCTACTCCTCATCGACTATAAACGGAGTAAAGTCGTTTTTGTTTTTTTTGCATCACATTTACTGGTATACTGAGTTCGATTTCGTATCGTCATAATCCCTAACACTGTAAAAGTAATTAAACACCGTGTTCATATGACATTTACTGGTATTTACCGACTGAGCTCGATTTCGTATCGTCATAATCCCTAACACTACAAAAGTAATTAAACACCGTGTTCATATGACATTTACTGGTATTTACCGACCGAGTTCGATTTCGTATCGTCATAATCCCTAACACTGTAAAAGTAATTAAACACCGTGTTCATATGACATTTACTGGTATTTACCGACCGAGTTCGATTTCGTATCGTCATAATCCCTAACACTACAAAAGTAATTAAACACCGTGTTCATATGACATTTACTGGTATTTACCGACTGAGTTCGATTTCGTATCGTCATAATCCCTAACACTGTAAAAGTAATTAAACACCGTGTTCGTATGACATTTACTGGTATTTACCGACTGAGTTCGATTTCGTATCGTCATAATCCCTAACACTGTAAAAGTAATTAAACACCGTGTTCGTATGACATTTACTGGTATTTACCGACTGAGCTCGATTTCGTATCGTCATAATCCCTAACACTACAAAAGTAATTAAACACCGTGTTCATATGACATTTACTGGTATTTACCGACCGAGTTCGATTTCGTATCGTCATAATCCCTAACACTGTAAAAGTAATTAAACACCGTGTTCATATGACATTTACTGGTATTTACCGACTGAGTTCGATTTCGTATCGTCATAATCCCTAACACTGTAAAAGTAATTAAACACCGTGTTCATATGACATTTACTGGTATTTACCGACTGAGCTCGATTTTGTATCCGCGTAATTACTGACACTGCAATGATAGGTAATGACCATTTTTATATCATTTTATTGATTATTACTGTCAGCAAATATTGAACCCCTGAAGACAAAGAAATTAATCTTCAATGATGTACATATATACTGCACAGAATTTAGCCGGAAAGAGGAAAAGTCTGATACTGGAAATTATAAATTTATCTTAGGAAAACGCTGGCTAGAAAATTGAAGTTTAAAGACTGATGTAAAATCATTTAATGCACACTTCTTCTTCTTAACAACCAAAAATAAGCCATCAAATTTCCAGAGTATCTGTCACAGCTAATTGTCACATGACCATGAATAATCATTTAGGTTCACCTCGGTGCCAACCCACTCGGCGACCGTCTGCGCTCGTTTCAAACACGGATATTTAAACTTACTCAACAAATAACCAGGAAAACAAAAGTGTTCAGTAAACGTCAGAAGATCCGTTGAATTTTCCCAGCTCTTCAGTTTAGATTTGTTTCCTTGATATCCGGCTAGAGACGCTGTTGATTTGCCACTTCTAGCTCCTGTTCATGTCAGACACACCGCAGTCGCAATTAGCGTGACACCGAGAGCAGATTTCCTACCTACAATTACCCTTTATACAGCCAGAACATCAAAATGACGGCACGAACCACGGACCTTCAACTTTCGGATCTAAACGACACATTTCGACAAAAAGCCTACGCGGCTGACGTCACTGATACCATGAAATGAATCTTAATGAAAATGTCACCGTCTAACGGCAAAATGCTGCAATCATCAAAGAAAACTCCCTCGCATCTCGATGAAAACAAACAAAGTAAATTCCGTAAATGAAACGGCGAAAATCTAAAAGTATTTTATAAGTTTGAAATCTTATTTAATTCAATGTCTTGAGCAGATAAACCGTTAGATCTACAGTGAAAGGTTGTTTCCGACTTCTATTCATTATGGGGGTTTGCATCCAAGAAAAGAAAAAGAAAGAAACCCAAGAGCTAATGAATCTAATTCCCGATAGCAGCAGGTATTGTGACTTGGGCTATTGTTTGGAAAACTGTTATAAATGGTGAATATTACTATCCCCAGATCTCCCGTTCGCCGTGGAAAGGAAATGCGGTATGGACGCAAAGGGTTTTTGGACGATCGATATTTCGAGAACCCCCCTCCTGGCACAGACAGGTTTCCTCTGACTGATTAGCAGGCGGCAACCCAGCGAAACAACGTCTGGGCCCGAAAGAAGATCACACACAACGATTGCGGGATCAGCCATTCGCCCGTATATCTATCTATCTGATGGTTGGTGCAGTCCGATCGTTCGGCGGAGCGCTGTCGTCGAACTCACGCTTCAGAGTGAGCCAACAAGACGGCAGGTAACTGGAAGCCTTGCCTGACCCTGCTCCGAGTTCGTCGCGGCGGGCGGCGGCGTCGACGACACCCTGTGGGTTTTAATTATTTGAGCACCGAACAATGGGCGCCCAGCCGCACTAATCCGCATTTCACACCTGAGAGAAAACCAGCTTCCTCACAAATGTCTCCATATCTAAAAAATGTAATAATTTCATTTTGACAAAAGAAAAAAAAAAAAAAAAGGGTTTTTCCCCCGCCGTCATTCTTTCTACCCGAAAGGTTCCCAGCAAAAATCAGTGTGATGAGAACTTCCCCCTTTTTGCCCGGATTGCTAGGTCAAGACAAAATTACTAGTCACGTGATAACCAACGCGGCCATGATTGTTGATAAGTCAGCGAGGGGAACAGCTGACCCGTTTCGCATACACGCAATGGCGCCTCTTGGACAAGTTACGTCCCTTTCCCCCGACGGTTCCGTGGCATGGCTGGTATTCCTCTTATCACGGTGAATCAGCAAAGATTATTTTAGCCTGACGACTATCTTCCAATTGTTCCTGCACTTCGTCAGTACCGCCCGTAAAGCCGGTCTCTCAGCCTCTGGCCAGTCAGCCTGGCCCCTTCCAGCCCCTAATGTCGGGAAGCAAAAGCAAGCAGAGTTCGCTTTCCGATGTTTAGGGGGGGATTAATGCTGCGGTGCCCAGTGAGAAATGGACAATGACTGTTATAATTCATCAGACAGCTGTTGGCGATATTATTAGTACCACGAGGCCGAGGCTCAGTTCGGGCATTCACCGTCGCCATCGTCAGGATGAAGACACGTGCAGGAGTTGCATCTACCTTTAAGCTGATCTTAAGGCCACAGGACCCGTCGGTTGCCAAAGTAGTTTCTATTCTAGCCAACCTATAATGACGTCCGTTCATTTGTTAGTTTAGTTAACACTAAGGGTGATGTAAAGGGGCCGATCTAACTTTTTCCTTTCTCTGAACAGGTACCGCTGGTGAGCCGCGAGCGCTATTTCAGTTAAGACCTGGCGTAGGCTGGATCGATTATGTCACCGGAACGACGACGGTGTCCAAGAACTCGTCTGGCCAATAAGGTGGTGGCTCCGTGGAAAACGAGTCACAAATGCAAACGAATCCTTACATCGATTTTTGATCGCCTTTTTTTTTAAATATTAAACATTACTCTCTCCTCCTTTTAGAGCGACAGGTCCACTGTAGGCGGTCATTACCGCCAGTGAACCTGCAGCAATCCGAATGACTGAGGATAATAGCGCAGAACGTTAAAAAGAAAAAAAGGACGTCTTGCTTTTCTAATCTGTCGGGACCGGAATTTCCGCAGCGGAACACGCGATGACTGCAACACAGTCAACGACCTTTGTATGATGGGGTTCCAAACGAAATCCACGCAGACGGGGAAAGTAGGCTAAGTTTACGAGACGAGAGCAGAGGGTAAATATATCTTATGCGTAACTGAAGCCATCGATTTCTCCAGCAGACAGAATTGCACGGAAATGGAAGTGGGTAACGTCTCAGAAATGGGAAGAGGTCAGAGATAAACGTGTAGCGCGAAGACGGACGCGATAATACCCCCAAGAAAGGTCCAGGGTGGATGATTAGCCAAACCAGTTGAAACGAGCCTCAGCCTGCTCACGTAATTCCTCGCCAAGTCAATCCGCTTGTTGACCCGCAGTGGCGTGCTTGAAAGCCAAAGGGCGTTAATTGGGCACCAGCTGGTTGAGGTTGTCAAGGTTGATGAATAGGATCAGGATTCTTCCTAGAACACGTGGGTTGTTGCCAGATCGGAGAGGTTACGGCAGTCAGGGCTGGTTCATGATGCCGTATCGATACTCCGGTCTCAGTCCGCAACAACAACAAAAAAAAATAATAAAAAAATTAATGGCTTCATTCTTCGAGATTTGACAGTCAGTGACGAGACGTGAACGAGAGACCGGACGGACCTCGGTTCACCAACAGTGTAGGGCTGTCAACACCGTCAGATCAATCGGCTACAGAGGAGACGCCGAAAACCGTTTGTAGGTTAAATTAGCCGGTGTATAAAAAGATAAATACCGTGTCCAGGAAAACGTCTACATATCAAATCACCTGACTGCAGGTGGTTAATTCTACCCGACTGCGAGAAATAGCGGCCGTCATCGGATACTATGCGTTCGTAGGTAGACTACTACACGAGCAGTCTTAAGGATGGGGCTCTTGAGAGACCTCGTCTGCAACTTTACTTCCCGTCGAGACATGAAACCTCGTGGAACAGCTCTAAGAGGTTACCGAATACTGGGTACAACTCGCACGGCTTTGCGCTGTAATGGAGTCAAAGCATCTTCACCGGTTAATAAGATCTCCCTGCAGTAATTTTAAAACGTGGCGGCTGCCAGGGCTGTTTGTTCCCTGACTGGACAAGGTGAAGCGTTAGCGACCTATATCACCTCCGTGATCAGATACTTCGATTAAGGCCACGAGCAGCAACTGTTCATCGTCCCTTCGCAGGAAAGAGAGATCTAGATTAATCTAACTTATCCCAGCCATGATGAAATGTCCTAGTCAATCTTATTTACCACCATTACTCAGTCAACTTCGCCACTGACATTATTTATCTACCGGGATGGCAGGTGAGCGAGTTATTGATTTCTCCTTAATCTCCCTACAAGTTAAAGACGCTTTTCCTTTGCCATCATACAATGAATTATATCTGATATCTCTGTTCTCAAATCATTTTTAAGGCAATCAACAATGTTATCGTCGTGTCCTTTACATATCTTTGGGTTTGGAAGCTGGGCGTATGAATTCTATAGGAATATACTTTCTAAGTAAATAACAACGAAATTATAAGTTTTTATTTGTATAATGAACCTTTTAAAGCTGAATTATACGGTTGGAAATACAGTGCCCAATCTATAAATGGCGGCATTACAAGGAACCCTAAACTATGGTCATGTGATGACGCCCCTTTTCCCGAACTTTTTTTATATAGGGAAGTAGCATCACAACATTCCTTTATTGTATTAACAGCTGTTTGATTAAGGATTAGAGGGAGTCAGCGTACCCCCTCCATCACGCCGCCACAACACATTCCCCTTATAAGACTCTGGCTTATATAACTGAAAACGGCGAGCTATTTCGTTATAACACCAGCCGCGATGACCGAGCCACGCTACAGCGTCACGTGTCTGTGCAGTCATGTGATTTAACAGTGGGGGAAGAAGGAGAGAATGGATACGGGTACGAAAAGACAAATAAGCAGGAACCTTGTTCCCTTAATATCAGTAAGGAGAAATAAAAGAGATCTGTTAAGTTTTAGACAATCGTCAGTTTGGAAATTTGCGGGTTTTAATTAAATGACCAAAAAAGAGAGAAACTCCTTAATAATAATAATAATAATAATAATAATAATAATAAGAAGAAGAAGAAGAAGAAGAAGAAGAAGAGGATTTTTCTCTCCTGAATTTGCAATCAGATTCCGCTGAACTTAGAAGGGTTAAACTGTCGTTTATAAATAGACATACATTACAGGCTTTCATAAGGAGAACGTCGGTAATAACTAGATCCGTTCACAAAAAGTGATGAGAGACATAAAAGGGATGATGCAGATGCCGTTGCAGGCCACTCACCTTGGTACAGGACGCGCCGTCGCGAGAAGGTCAGGGGCCGCCGCTCCGTGCGAGATAGAATGTCCTCCACGTCCAGTCCGCGGTCCGCCTCACCCTCTACCGCCGCCATGTTGCTTCCTCTCCGTCTCTCTCTTTCAGGAGAGTTGCCGAAATGGAGGAGGAGGAGGAGACACGAAGAGAAAGGCGCACCACTCGCGAAGGTCACAGCTATTTCTGGTGGCGGAGAGGAACCGAGCGCGCCATCCTCCAGCTTCGCTCATCGCCCGTACGAGCGGCACAACAGCTCAGCAGAGATATTCCGGCTGCTGCTGCTGCTGCTGGAGCCGTGGGCTGGCTGTCCCGCCCCTCCGTCCGTCCCAGTTAACCGCTGGGGTTGTTATTATCAGCCGGGTCCGCCGCCTAACCACATCTCTCTCTCACTCAGTTTCGGAACATTCCCCACGCCCACTTTTCCATGACGATCGCGCGGCGGTGGAAGAACCGCTATCGAGCGCGAGGGGGGGGGGGGCCGTCGGTACGGCAGTCGGGCAAGACCTACTCCTCTCAAGCTCAGTTGCTCTCGATCTTCATCGATTCCCTCCGACCGTTGCCGAAACTGTTATGCTCGGTTAAGCAAAAGCGAATTCTGTAGAGAGAGAGAGAGATGGAGAGTGAGACTGGGAGACAGAGAGAGAGAGAGAGAGATGGAGAGAGAGACTGGGAGAGAGATGGAGAGAGAGAGACTGAGACTGGGAGACAGAGAGAGAGAGATGGAGAGAGAGACTGAGACTGGGAGAGAGAGAGAGAGAGATGGAGAGAGAGACTGAGACTGGGAGAGAGAGAGACTGGGAGAGAGATGGAGAGAGAGAGAGAGAGATGGAGAGAGAGACTGAGACTGGGAGAGAGACGGAGAGAGAGAGACTGAGACTGGGAGACAGAGAGAGAGAGATGGAGAGAGAGACTGAGACTGGGAGAGAGATGGAGAGAGAGACTGAGACTGGGAGAGAGAGAGAGACTGAGAGAGAGATGAGAGAGAGACTGAGACTGGGAGAGAGACGGAGAGAGAGAGATGAGAGAGAGACTGAGACTGGGAGAGAGATGGAGAGAATGTTTGCACTTGTGAAAGATGTGTTTGGTTTAATATCTGAACAGTCTAAAGTTTGTAGCATCGCCATAGGTAGTTCTATAATGGACGGACGTGTGGGGCGGGGGACTAACTCTCCCTAGAATCTGAATAGTGACTAGTTTACAAAGTAGACTAATTAGCTTCATGTAGTTTGGCAACGTTCATCTTCGATTAGGAGGGCGAACATTATTATATATATATATATCCACTCGGTTATTTACTTTTACTACAAAATCGTTCTTTATAATTAAAAAGAATACATTTATGTAACTGTTCATGTGTGTAAAACAAAAATAAAGTGTCAGGACTTCGAATTACTAAATGTTTTTTCTAATATCAAGTCATACTGGTACTTACCCTAATATAAGCCACCGCTGTGGGTGATTTGTTACCGCTCATAGATTCGAGACCTTTGATTACTTAAGAGCCTCTGCCAGATCAGAGCACTGCACAAACTTTGTGTTCGATTCAAAGAAAGATCCAGAAGAATGTATTTGCTACTGAAACCCATTATTTTATGTCATCAAACATTTTTAATTGCACGAAATAACTTTGTTTTCAGGATATTCTTTTAACCCAGATACTTTATCTTCTAAGTGAACTCGACATTCTGCGATCAGGTTGGTCGCTGTCTTTGTATGACATGGAGTTCACGCGAGAAGTGAAGACGAGAAGAAAAAAAACTTCGAACATGTTATTCCAGGAGCTATTAATGGATTATCTCATCGGTGCAGAAAGTTAATCCGAGAATTTTTATAGAGTCTGAAACAGAACTCTCTCTCCAAAATTGGAAAACGGTTCCGCCATTTTTTTTTTCTCAAAGGTGTCTCCACACTATGCGGCTGCACCCTCTCATTGTCTCCCCCTTTATCGTACCCCTCACCGCACGCTTTCTCCCAGCCCTAAATCTTTTCTCTACAATTAAACATCTTACCTTTCTGGCTGATCCTCTTCTATCCATTCGACAAGCAATTAACCTACATAGCTTACAGAAGGACGTTTCTAACCCGCATATTTGTCATCTGCGAATTATTTACGGTTGACAGGTAACACGAGCCCGGCTTTCGTAAGGTTTCGGTGGGGGGGGGGGTTGACTGGGTACTGCTCACACACAAGTTCCAGAAACTCCGGGTCCCTCCCCATTCCGATAAACTCAACCAATGATTGATATCGCCTCGGGTCGAAAGATACTGCACCAGCTGCTTATTTACTCATCTACAGCACACTTTAAATCTAGTCTCGATGAAAAATATTCATATGACATAAAAATTACTCGATCTATAAGGATTACAAACTTAGAAAGAGAAGATGGCTGTTATTACTATAAACAGAGCCCGAGTTGTCTGGATACACTGTGGTCAAATGTATGTTGTAACCCGGTATTCTCTCCTCAACAGTCGTTCAAGAAACTTGTTACAGTAGTTGAATGTTCATTAGAAGTTTAACCTCATCGTTTGAGCTGATGGTAAGACGATGATACAGATAGAACAAATATGACTTAAATAACCATGGACAGATTAGTATTGTTATTATTAGTAACAGTGTCCTTACTAACAAACTAAGAAAGCAAAATATTTTGGAAAATTACATTTATTACGAAAGGTATGTTCATTATATATATATTACACGTGAAATGCATGCATATAAAATTATATAAAAGAATTAAATGTTTTTAATAAACGAGTATAAGTAGTAAGTAGTTAACCTTTCAGTAAAATTTATCGGACTTTGTTCCCATACAATTTTACTTCAGAGACAAATAGTAAACAACCTCTCCACTTTTGAAGTATAATTTCACAACTCGTCAAATACATATCTAAGAAAGGACAACCGATCTCAAATGTGATTGAGGATATCATGAAAACAAACAGTAAAAATTTTGTTTTAATAAATTACAAAACAGATACAAGTATAATGTCAGTATGGAAGCAAGGTGGGCAGGGTTGATCACTTTTTAAAAATACAGTATAACAAGAAATAATATTTAAACGTGGACTCAAATCATAATGTAAATGTCGGTGGAATTAATCTAGTAATATTCCTGTTATTACTCCCTAATGTGTAATACAGCAGGCTAAGTAATAACTGCGGGATTTTCAACTAGCGTCACGACGTACACGTAACTATTAATTAAAATAAGGGTTCGAATTTTTCTTAAAATAAATAAAAAAAACAACATATTGATGACAGTGCCAAAAATCAGTGGGCGGATAAGTGTTTACATGGATCTGTCTATTTATTTTCTGTACGTGTTTTCTCTTTTCTTTTTCAAAGTGAAGTAAACTAAAGGTAGCATCCTGTCTGCAGGTAAAAACTTCTCGAGGTTTTTGAATCGGGCTGGTGAAGAAGACGTTCCTCAATTTGTTATTCTGCTATTAAACAGGATTTTCTCTGGCTAATATTCTTTTCTTTCACAAGTATCGGAATAATTTGCATTATACATATACAACACATCATTATACTCGAGACAAAAAGTAGCAATTCAGTCACAAATACTGCAGTGAGTTCTGTAGCAAAGCACCTGTTATATAGACTTGTTTTGATCTGTATTGTACGATAGCTTATCCCAAGCCATCATCAAGCGTGGCAGGCCGAATCTTATGGCTCACCTACAATTACCTGACCGAAACAACACTGATTATCTTTCTTAGTATTTTTTTTCCCTTGTTTCTTCAAATGGTTTACTACTGGATAATGTCCTTAAAGCAAAAATATCTAAGCTGCTTTTGTCTACGACCTAAATGTCTACTTTATCATTGATTTAAGCACCAATCATGACAATTGCATCCCCGTATATTTGTTGTTAGCATTTATTTGGGAACATGTCCTGAATGAACGAACTTCATCAGACGTATCGCTTCAATGTTAGAAAACTTGAATTCTTCTCTCAACATCCTAATGTCCAGTTCTTTCAATAGATTGCCATCAATCCTCTCCTTTTCAAAGACGTGTATATATTTTACAAGATGAAGCTGCTTTAAAACTCTACTGATGTCTTCGATGCTCATTTCGTCGAGCGAAAGACGACTCCAGTCTTTTTCTGGTAGGCAACATTCGCTTCCTGCGACCTTCACTGGCGCGTTCTCTTTGATTTCCTCCTTCTTCTTTGTGAAAATCCTTGGAGTAAGCTTCTTTCTGATGTTGGGTTTAGTCCGGGGATCCGGTCGAGGTGGCGGCAAGACGTATGAAGCTAGACGCTTCGAGGTGGGCAGCGGAGGGAGAGATCTGTTTTCCATGTCCTCCATCCTCTGGGCCATTCGGGGGTTCGACAGGTAGGTCAGGTCACCTTTCGGCGAGGAGACTTCTATGTAGTCACTTGGCTCGGTCAGGTTCAAATCTTCCGCGTCACAAATAGTCGTCGATGAGTAGACAAATATAGCTGAAGAAGAGAGCACAGGGTGAAATGTTGAAAGCCAAACAGGAGGATTTATAAACACTGGGCAATACGTTTACTGGTGGAATGCATAGAATTATATATTAGGTTGGCTAAACAG